>JAHQIW010000859.1:0-64157 GCA_019055375.1 Parelaphostrongylus tenuis | reverse complement strand
GAACACGTGTGATTGGCGTTTGTATCTTCAAGGCGTGTTCTTTGTTCGACCGACGTTTTGAGCTGCTATGGCGGCCTTGTGCTTTTTTTTATAATTGTCGTAAGTCGTGATGCCTTCATTTAGCTGGAAAGTGTGTGGCTGTTCTTATGAGCAGTCGGTACTCACCATGTCGCATAACATGCACTTCAGAAGTTGAATGAATTGAACTACGAAGTTTTGTCATCCTTGATGTTAGGTCGGACCCTCGTGCCTACCGGACGACCATTTCTGCAAGGATCCGTTACCTTCTGCAGGGAAAAACGCCATCACAATCACGGAAGCAGGAAAAAAGCTTTCCAAAAGTTCGTCAAATCCCGAACATCGATTTTATGCCACAGCAATAACAGACTTCATTTCTCTCGCTGACTTGGATGTGACGGTTCTCATTGGATAGCAAAAATATTCTTTGAGTTTAGTTATCAGAATCAAAATTCACGAAAGTAAAACCACTATTATTTCGCACCACCTAATCATCAGTTCAAATTCAACGTTCAGGTACTATATATCTCTCGTCCCATCCGAATCACACCCGCCGGACATTGGAGAAGAATTGTACACCTTGCGGGTATTACCAAAGACGACAAGCGACGTCCCAGGTATATCTAGGCGACTCAGACGACTTTTTCCGTCCACTTATAAACAAACGCTATAACTATGCATCTGAAGATATTTAGTGATATGCAAACATGGCCCCCGGGCGGGAGATGAACTCGGGTTTCACCCTTTCCAAAGCGCCTGCTAAACCACCGCACTATCAATCTTCTGCTCTGCTACAACTCTTTCTGGCTGATAATATGATACCTACTTTTTCAACCGCAATATTTCCTTAATTTGAAAAAAAGAGCGAGTATATAAAAAATTTTGGTTCGATTACATGTGTCCAATAGCTGTCAGCGTAATCTGGGTTCAATGCCGGATATGTGCTTATCAGACTAAATAGGACGGTTGCTTGCTGACAGAATTGATGCATTGTATCGCAGAACGAGTTAATAGCGAAACAGGAGTCTTGGTAGTAAGTGATTAGCGCTGCCTCCGGTCAAGTGTGGATCTTAAGTCTATCTTTGTCGAGATTCAAAGTTTACATATACTCAAGATTATTGGATATATAGTCATAACATTATTGCTTACGAAAAATTGCTCTCAAGTAAAAAATTGATGCCGTAAACAAATGTAACATTTGTGTTATCGTCCACTTATTTCTTCATCCTCTGTTTATGAGGTCTACAATGTATTTCTTCTTATCCTTTTTTCAACTTTGTCCCACGATATTAGTGATGGCAAAAGGAGAACTGTACAAAATAAGCCCGCTACTAGGACACGTCAAAACGAATTGTAAAGCTGTTTATAGAACAGGAGAAATGTTTGCATCAAGCCTTGATGAGCATTTGGAAACTGAAACTTGTACACCGCCTGCGTACAAAAATGAGATAGGAATTAAGCACAGTTCGATCCCCCTATTGTATATAGACAAAAGAATTTCCTTAGGCTCTTACTTTGATTGATTTGACTTCGATGTATCTTTGAACTCTCCCTGATCTCAATTTTGGATTGTTAAAACGAAACTGACTTGTCAAGGGGAGAGGAGGAGGGGGGAACTTTTGTTGTTGTGATGTTGATGTGATGTTTGTGATGTTTGATTGATGAATGAATATATGTCGAAATAGTATTTTTGAGTAACACAAGTGGGTCTCAGTGAAGAATATGCATCTGCTCTTTCTGTGTAAGAGGGACCAAATGAAAAACCGATCTCATTCACTGGAGAGAAAATTTTCATAGGAGCGACCATTCGAAAGCTGAGACTTGAGACTACCGCACCACGTCGCCGCTTTTTCAAAACAACCCTTTTGCAACGTCCAGTTCAAAAATATGGTTCACACTCGTCTTTTCCCTCCATTTTTATCAGCGTATATTTCGCTGGAAGGCAAAGAGCATACCTATGTGTAGAGAGGTTTTCGTAGTATATTAGTCAACAGTTTTATCTGGAGTTTTTTTTTCGAAACAGAGGAAAATATACCAATTGAATAACAACATATAGGTCGTGCAGCCTCATCCCGTTCCTGTCACCCCTGCCACGGTCATCGCCTTGTTGTATAGTCTGTAAGCGAGGTTACCAAAAAACAACTCGATTTTATTTCCCCTGATATTGACGTAGCATTAAGCTATCAGATGATTACTAATAGTCTAAAGAAAGAGTTCTGTCCGGCGAGTTTGAAGCACAAATGTAAAAACCATAGGAGATCAATTGATTATACGAGCTTTTTAGTAAGAAAGCGCGTTTTTGAATTCTTTGGAGCTTGTGCTATAGTTTGAGTACTAGTATTCTGGGAAATATTTTATCCAGCGAAATATAAGCGAGATAAAAGAAAGAAAACACGCGGTTTTATGAAGCATGACTTTTTTAAAATTGTTACCGTATTATAAAGGGGTGTTTTGAAAAACCGACGACGTAGTGCGGTAGCCACAAATCTCAGCTTTCGATTGATTGCTAACACTCCTATGAAACATTCTTCTCCAGCGAATGAGATAGATTTTTCATTTTATTCACTCCTATTAGAACCTATGCATCTTTTACTGAATACTTCAGAAATTGATGAATGCGAACTCTGTGAAGGCTCACTCTAACTCCACACTGCAACTTTCTCCACAAATCTAAGATTTCTCCAGAAATCGTATAATGCAGACAATTTTTTTTTTCGAAAATGCGCAAGAAGAGTTAGAAATTCACAGATATCCCATGTACGCTTACTTCGTATTATGAAGGTGAAATTTTTCTCAAAACTACTCGTTCTCTATACTAAAATATTCTGTAAAGAAGTCCTTGCACCATTAATCTAACTACTTGTAGCGATAAAATTTGCTTGAAGCGAAAAGTTTTCTATTTTTTCACCGGAAATCCGCTACGAAGTTGAAACTCCGCAAACGAAACGTAATCTTCCATCGTTATTAGAACGTCCTAAGAAAATCTCTGCAGAAACTACGCTTAAAAATCAAAATTGGAAACATTTGAGCTGATAATGACTAAGAAAGCAGAGTAAAATAAATAACAACTTCTGATAATATTAGATCTTCTCATAAGTTTTGGCACTAGAGAAACAAACACGAAATTGGTTAGTCAGAAGTATTTAAAATTGCTCAACAACACTACTTGAAGTATGCGCTATCAGCCTGAGCATATTTCTGCCATCTCTCAGGCAACAAATCAACACAGCTTTATGCAGACATTTCTGAGCCGCTTAACGAAGCTTTTATCGCAATTCGATAGCCGCAATTCGATACGCAGACAGCCAGAGAATATCAACCGTGCAAAGGCTCAAGGATTTGTGTCCAGGCGAACAGCGTTTCGGACCACTGCTATCGGGCCCTGCCATGTCGACGTCGCCGCGCGATCACATCCTCCTTCAAGACAACGCAAGACTGCATGTCGCCAAGCTGACAAAGAAGAGGCTGACAGAACTGGGTCTGAGAGTTGCTGGATCATCCGCCGTGCAACCCTGACTTCTCGCCGTTTGTCTGTAACCTCTTCCGGTCGATGGAGCACTTCCTGAGCAAGAAGAAGTTCCGAGACATCAGTCATTTGCGTTGAAGACTGACAACCTTCTTAGAGTCCAATAATGGCGAGTGCTGTGAGCGCGGGTATTGCTCTATTGTCTGAGAGATGGTGGAAATATTTCCATGCTGATGGCGTATACTTTGAACAGTTTTGCTAGGCAACTTCAATTACTTCTGGCTAATAACTTTGGTGTTTGTTGCTGTGGTGACAAAACTCATAAAAATACCTAGTAGTTGAATATAAGCTCCTTTTAGAAAGTATGTGGCCTCCTCGCAGAAGCAAAGAATTTTCAGCACATGGGTGTTCTTTACAATTTAGAACTTTTGAAGAAGTCTTTTGTGTGACCCAACAACGCTGAGTAACATGCAGACTTCAAATCCCCAGCGTGAATCGAACCTACATCTCACCCTTTACAGGGGTGCGTGCTAACCTATTGTTTTACCGAGGTCTTGTTCTGCTATCACATTTTCAGCGACAAGATATCTATCCGTAAGCAGCCAATCGTCATCGTTTTGGCATTGCAAGTACATGCCGCCTCATTCACCAAATAAATTCCCATTTTTTTTCCCACTGCGGTGTCGATACAAACTGACCGCCGCTGACGCTGCGCGCTGAGCTGCGACTGGTGCCACAAACATGGCGCACGTTGTCTCGGAACGGTTTAAAACCGCAATTTGGCTCAGATGTACAAAAGCTCAAGTGCAACAACTATTTTTTTTTCATTGAGTGAGTAAGAGGCGGCCTACTAGGAACAAAATGGTGAGGTTTATTTAACACAATTCTATGTCGGATGTAGACGAAATGAAGGTTAAGTTGATTAATTGGGATCTATGGATTCGACAGCGACCTTTGATTAAGCACTTTTTTAGCAGCGATACGATGTTATAATGACACATCCACTAACATTAGTGATTTGCAAAACTTTGGACCTCGAGCAGGCATGGAAACCGGAGTGTATGTTCAATTCACTACAGGGGCTCCTGTTCTGATGTCGCTCTGCCAAGTTTTTTATATTTTTCAACGTCACCAGAAAGAGTGAACTCGGTTATAAATCCTGCTCGAGATTCAAAGTATTGCATATCACTCTACATTACTGAATATTTGGAGATCGCCAACCAAACTCTCGACTGCGACTTTTCTGATGTGAACAAATAAATCCAAAATGCGGTTTTGTCACAGATTCGAACACGGTCATCAAAAATGAGGCTTATGAAGCACGCCTTAGTCAGTAGGGTTGGGAAGATCTAATATCCTTGCTATATTGGGCTTCATCGCATTCCGAAGAACTTCCCAGAACACTCATAAGATTTCAGATTAGTCATATGAATGCATATAAATAAATAAATATATATATATATATGTAATATATGCATATATATGTATATACAAAATTCTATTGACCCATCAGTAGATTTTTTGTGTGATGAGATTCTAGCACGTCCTTCATTTGATTCGTTTCCTTCATTTGTCATCTTCCACAAGGGTCCTAGGACATTTGGAAGCGTACGATTCTCCATCTAAATTTCGGAGTAGGGGCATCGGCCGAGTGATTAGTGATGCTCAGTACGGGGCTAATTTCCACTACACTCTTCGGCAATCAATCATTGAACACACGACGATCATGAAGAAAACGAAATCCTAACGCAAGCGCTGAGTACGAGGACACGAAACGAATGCTAGATGTACAGGATTTCTAAAGTGAACGTGAAGATGAGTTGCGCAAAATAATCAAATAGAAGGTGATTTTTTATCACTATTACCTTGAATATCGAAAATATTCGAGGACAGACTAACATTTTGGAAAATTTATCTGCATTTGGATGGCTCAAAAGGTTTTATAAGTCCAAAGAGTTTTAAGTTTTAGCTACTTTAGTTACCGCGAAGTCACCGTAGTGATTGAGAACAAACCACAGCGACGTATATCACAGATCAATGTGAAGAAGCCAGTTTTGGATTACTGACGAAAATACGACGGAGCGAAAAACAGCGTTGAAGAAACAGATTGTGCGTAAGCGTTACGCACTATACACCAGCATGCCATCAAAGCATGGGGATTGGCTCTGTACACCAACTGAACACACATCGCGCTTGCATGAGTGTAAATAAATACAGTTCCACTCCTCAGTCCGAAAGAATTCATGGGAAGTCCGTGTTCGCTTGACTGCGAACACTTGCGATAGGTATGTCTTCAAGAATCCTAGACACCGCATTTGCCTTCCTTTCCATAAGCCAATTTTTCTCACATGTAATCTGTAAGGTCAATAAATTTTTAGTTCTACTGCCCACGGAATCAGCTACGACATTAACAGCTCAAAATTAAAGTGAAAGTAAAGATATCAAACATTTGTTCTGCGAATCTCATGGGAGAGGTGGACCATGGAAAGAGTGAAAGGCGGAGCGATGCTGAAGAGAACCAATGAAGTCAAAAAACGGACAATTATTCCGATACGCATGGCCTTGTATTATATAACGGTATAGGTTTAGAAGAAATAACGCGCCTCGAAACGATAATCAAACGATAGCAAGGTCCTGTTTATTCTCCCTTTCTTTTCAAACAAAATAATTGAAGCTATAAAACGTTGTTTCAAAAGTTATGCTTAGAGAAATCCCTAACTGTTGTTGAAATACCATCAAATATTCTGAGCGTCAACTAGTTCGCAACCGCTTATATGGTCGCCCTTGTATCACACAAGAGTGAACCATATGCCCTAACGGTAGAGGAGGTGATTGCATGAACCTAGGTAAAACATATCCAATCTCTTGTAAAGAGTGCGGCAATAAACAGATTAAGAATGCGGAGAGGTTACTCTCTGTCAGCAAAAAGGTGCACCTACAATTAGGCTGGCAAGCTTAAGGCTAAACCAAATACCCCGCTAGGCTCGCATAAGATACAGATATATAACGGAGAAGAATTTGAAATAGAAATTGCTATCTCGCATATCGACGCGTTAAATTTTGAAAGCGTTCTGAAACATGTCCCTGGATCCAACAATGAGCAGCAGGATGGAATGCCTCACTACCAGGCACGATATAACACAGCATCAAAGACTATAATTCTGATGTGAAAGGTGCATTCGAAACCTGTGCATTTTATCAGAGCGGTGGATGTCCACTTGAACAGCACAGTTGAGAACTTAACAGAAGAGGTAAGTATTTAGAAGATTGTCTTGTATTTGATACAATTGAATTGTAAGTTCGGTGAAATTTTTAGTGCGAAATTTCCAAAACGTCAGCTGTATCAGTGAATTGTATTATACCAACCTCGATTTTTGGCTTGCAAAGAAAAAAGTGTGAACGAGATTATTATATAGATCAATCGATGAGTATATCTCCATATGAGACTGGATGCACAACCAGATACCAGGAAGATACACAACGCGAGATTTAACGGTTGTAAACAATCGACACAAGTGATCGCGACTCTGGATAAGGCAAAGCTGCCGAGAAGTCAACCGCATGATATTTAGTAATAATCTCAACTAAGCTTATTAATGAATCTGGCCATTGATTATTCATTTAGTAATACACAAGATATAATACAATTCCACAATCTGCCCACCCATGAGGATTGTCGGCTTCCTGAAGCTGACATTATTCCTACGCAGCAAGGTAAATCATCTTTCATCTGCTTGATGAACTCTGATAAGTCAGTAATTTGCCTTTAGATGTCATGAGTCACTTTTGTAGATCTGGCTTTGTTTTCTCGTAATGCAATTGCCAACATGATGGAACTGGTAAGATTCTTATACTCATTCGCTCATTGATTTTTTGGACATTGGAATCGTAGGGTTTGTCAGACACCGTTTTGGCTCGGCTTCGAAATAACGCGATCACCAAACTTTTGTCGCCACTCCAGTATTGCCAGAACCCCAGCTCTTCAGGATAATGTTAGGGAAACACTGGATTGTTTCGAAAAAAACCACTGAATAGTTCGCGTTACAAATGTTTTTCTTTAGAATACGCTCAAATTTTAATGTGTCTGATAATAATTTTTTGAGCCATGCATGTGGTCTTTTATATGGCAAGTTACAGAGCCCAATACACATCTTTCGGCCTTGACAGCCTCGTCAGTCGGGCAGCACCTTCCGTTTTCATTTTTTTTATAAGTTTTCCTATAGAAAGCCACATGTATGACTGAAAAAATGATTATCAAGCTTATTAGATGCTGTTGAGTTTCGATTTCACAATCAAGGATTAAGAAGCCACGTCAATTGGGTAGTTTATTTCTTTAAAATAGACGACTCACAATTATTTGTAAGAAAGATAGGAAAAAGGATAGTTGTGTAAATACATACTAAACCTAAATGGTGATTACATTTTTCTTTACAATCTTATTTTTGATTTCAGATTACATACAAGAATTGATATTTTATCCGACTTCTCTGCGCAGCATGCCATGCATAGCATCTACAAGATGGTCGCTGCTTATTTCTAAAAAAAAGCATTAAGCAAATGATCACAAGTGATCGTTAATATTCTGCTGAGAGCAAAAATTAGTCAAGCTTACGTAGTTGAAAGAATCTTGCAGATTGAAAATAGGGAGCAAGCTCTTTGACATCCAAAAATAGCTTTTGCTTTCTTCTGTCGATCGGATCCCGATCACGAGACGCCGAGAAGGTATCACCGAGAAGATCCTGCCAGAATAATGTGTATTAGGTAATGATAACAAAGTTGATTTTTCGAAGATTCTTATCGTATTTTTATCCTCTTCACAATCGGTAAGAAAACATATTTCATCTCATAACGAACTTCAATAGTTGGTCTAGAAGCGACTGGGGCATGCTGCTATTAGCCTACTTGGTGAAAACTTTTACAGAAGCAAGATCACTATTCTGTAACTCAAAAAGAAAATTTTCCGCTTTGCTTTCCTCGTTGGCGCTCGTATGTCAAACAGCGTTATCACTGAACAAACAAGGATTTCGTTAATCCGTTCGGGAAGGCGTGCACCTGTGCTGGCATACGATAGTTCGCAGGCCTTTTTGCTGGACAATTTTTTTAGACTTTTAACAGTTCTCAAAAAGCATTTATCTGCGAGACTTCAGTAGCATGTTTGATTTCTAAAAAGCTTATCTTATTGTATTATAGCAACAAAAACAAGATTTTATTTCATTCTCGGTTAGATTTTTTGCTGGACTGGAGTTTGAGGATGGTTTTTTGTTAAACTTTCGTTACTCACTCAGTAGTTCAAATCTCGAGGATGAAGCTAAAATCGCTTTCCTAAAAGTGTATAAAGCGGTCTGAGGGCGAAAAGTTCTACATCCAAAGAAGTTAGCTCGTCGGTTGAACATCATTTATACTTATAAGTAAAGATCATACGTTATAGATACTTAGCACTACAAAAAATAAAGTACTGCAGACGAGGCTTTCGTAGACATATTTCTAATGAACACTTTTTCAGTAGAAAAGAGCAAGCATGTGTCAAAAATTTCTCTATGTTTTCATAAAGCACATTCTTCTGATTTCCAACTGTTATTGAATAATTTTTCACACTTAATCTATGTTTTTGTAGTTATTCGAAGGCTTGCAAAATGCTGATTTAAATACGAAACTTGTTTTGTAAAGGAAACCTCATAGTATGCTCTACTAACAAAAAGAAGATAGCGTTTTGCTTCTGGTGTAATTACCGTCTTTGAGCTTCATAATCAAACAGCAAAATTTTTTTCTGAAGAAACTTTATCACTGCGAAAAGATAGGTTTGTATTGAAGAGACTCTCACAAGCGTAGTTCCAATAAGAAGATCACCCAGTTATGCTAAAAATATTGAGTATTCTGCACCAATGCTACGTCTTTACGACAACAATACGTTTCCAACTCTTTTTCTCTTAGTTCTTTCAACGATATTGTAAGAGTAGAATTCAAAAACACATTTGAAGTGTATAGTTTTTGTCAAGTAACTTACGTTGCGAAAGGAGTTACAATAGGTTGTCCACGTAAGCTCTAATAGAGCCTGAACTCATCATTTTTTGGAGTACTTCCTCGGGAAGAATGCATTTTCTTCGCCCAAATTCTCGAACGCTTTCAATGATGGTGTAAACTTCCTATCCAAAACTTCCAAAAATCAGTAACTTATATCGTCAACGTCAAACTACCCTTGCTCATACATTAGCACCGCCAACATTTGACCCTTGTCGGCTTGAGTCTGTACCTGTTGCAGTCGACAAGTAGTAGTTCGTGATTCTTCACTGATGTATTAGTAGTCGTTCTATAGTGCAGCAAATGAAGAATTAGCGCTTGGCCTGATTTCATCAAAAGTCGTCACAGTGTACTGTACTAACGACGACGGAAATACGCTTTGTTTCTGGAATGGTTGGTTCGTGTTTGAACTCCACAGGGAATTTCGTTTGTAGTCATTCAGTGAAATTTAGATAATCGGAACACTTCGACGTCACGATAAGGCAGCATATTGCAGAGGCGACTTCCATAGGCATTTATGATAGTGATAACGTCTATGCGTCTTGATAATCCGTATTTTTCAATAGGAAAACGACATTCCTTAGAGAAGAACGTATAAACCACTCTCATTGTGCATTAGATCGTCTATTTTGTGAGAACAAGACAGCCTTTTCCTACTCACCGTCGTCCATAGTATTGGGTGTCCAGAATTCGTAAGAGTTGGAAATTTTCTTGCGCCTGAATCTCATGTTTCCTGAACATCTCTCATCCTCATCAAAAAGTAGGACTGAATTCTGAGTGATGACACCTTCCATGACCACTCAACGATTATCTCTTCATCGATATTCTCTTGATGGGACTGAGAAAAGTGCAATAGAATTATGACTGGAGTTTTGAAGGCTTGCTATTTTTCAGAACTTGGGGAGGTTAAATTGACTCTCAATTTCCTGAGTCGACCACATCCAAAGGCGCGCCTTCGCAGATAGTGAATCTTGAGTGGCAACAATAACCAAACGAGACACATGCGGTGCTTACTATTCTCCCTGCAGACGCATGTGACTTTCCCACAGAGCATAATGTGATATAAAAGTATTCGACTACTCGTATATATGAACTACAAATAATTCGTATAAACAACAAAGGTTATGTATTCAAGCTCTAAAAGTGGAGGAGGACACTCTCGAGGAGCGATTGGGCAGACCAGATGTGTAGTTTACTGGTGGACGACTACAACCACTTGTTTGTTCCACGCTGAAGTTATTTTGAGAGATTAAACTTGAAGAAGGTAGAGGGAGTCGTCTTAATGGCAGTTAAGAATACGTAAACACGCAAAATTAGCGAGCATGTCCGGTGGCAAAAGTTGCAACACGAAGTACTGTTCATAGTAAAGTGTAGGTGGATGTATAGAAAATGAATATATAGGTCGATAGATTGAAATCTGTTCTATAAATCTATTGAGGTTCAAGTTTCTGATGTACACTAATATTCGATGAATTACAGAGAGCTATCGATGAAGTGGTATCGCATGCAGTTTAGATCGTCACTTTTGACCAGCTACTAATCGTTTTCAATTTTTTTGATCGCTGTGATAATTTTCCGGTACTATATGAAATAAAGATATTGAAACTGCAAGAATTGCGTCGCAGTATTCCTTGTTGAAAGTGTTGGAGTTGACTGAATCCAAGTAACACTGTAGTTAATAAGCCAGCGTTTTTTTTACAAATAAGAACCATATAAACTCTATAAGTATATGGGCACATAGAGTAGATCATGATATATCAAAGTAAGCCAAGAAACCCAAAATTTATTTTCTTGATACGGAGAAAAAACATTAATTAAATAACGAAAATCGCGTCGCTTTTACAACTGCCCGCACCGATTTCTATTGCCTCCCCAAACGCGTTAATGGTCTTCACATTCATGCATCGTTAAATGATTTTTGCTAGCTTATGACTGCTATGATTTGAATAAAAACTTGCTGTATGTAAATACATTCGTAATTATATAGCGACACCTTAAACCCGTTTATAAGCTTGTTAAGTCTGCGGGTTCTCATCAACATTAGCCACCCAAAAATCCATGGCGTTCAAGCAAAACCATTTCTCTCTCGAATGAGCTGTTTGAGAACAAGCTGAACTCATATGTTGAAAAAATAGCAGCATTAGCGGTAAGTTAGTAGCAGTATTAGCAATAATCAAATTAACAATCATTTTAGCGTGGAACGCGAGCAGAAATGCATAGTAAGTCTATCATAAACTGGATATTGCTTGGCGAAAAGCCATTTATCTGCCATAATCCATGATGTTGAATCTGGTAAGTTATAACTTCAGGTTATGTCGAAGTGATTGAAGTGTCTAAGAGATAAAATTTTACGCATTTTAGCCTATGAAATAATATTGGGTTGTCCCATAATTGTTCGTTCTATTGCTCCATACAGTTCTCTGTCTCAAAAGGGATGTTTCCAAAAAGTTGTGGTATTTTGGAGCATACTCTAATAGCATGGGCAGGCACTTGAATGCGGCCGTAGCGCCATTGCTCGCCATCCAAATGAAATGGGCTACCGCAAAGTGATGTCCCGATGAACACTATCACGCATTGACCGACCACCTCACATTGTTAAGACGTCCGTACAGATTTTGGAAAGCCCGGGCTGGAGCACTGTGCCGAACCCACCGCATAGCTCTGATACTGCTTCATCGGACTAACATCTCTTTCGCGCTCTGAAGCAGCATCTGCGGTAGAAAAATTGAAGGGCTGTAACAAGCTCAAAAGTGACCTTACCAACTGCTTCAATTGCCAACCTCATTCCTTCTGAGAAGAAGGCATCCAGTCTTCGCCTAGTAAATGGCTGCATATCACTGATCATGACGGTGACTAGTTTGTTGATTAAATCATTCCCTTAAATAAATAACAATTGAATCAACAAAAGTGCTGAAGTGGGAGAGAATGCATGGAACATCCCAATATAATTTTTAACTGCCAATTTAGGCTTCATACTTTGAAAACGCTGTCTACATCGGAGAAACCCAGTTAGCTAAGGTTAACGCCGACACTAAGTTATGAAGCTGACACTTTTAAAAGCCTACCATTCATGTGGAAATAGATTAATTATAGACTAGAACAAAATTCATCGACTCATTTAGTGCGGAAGAAAGGGAGTTTTGACTTAAAAAAGCGGGATTAGCACGAGAGAATAGTGTGCATTACCGAGCTTACACGAGTAGTATAGGAATTATATTTATTCTGCCAACATTACGACTTTTTCGTCTTCTGATTTTTTATTTCTTATACAAACTTTCTGACGACTCAGTAGTATGGGATAACGGTATATATTACTTCCAAAGTTCAGTGGATGTCGATTTTTGGGGAAAGCAAGAGAATTATAGAATTTTAATACTGAAGTACTTTTATTTTGCGCAAAATGATTTCACCGCGCCTTGAACTAACGGCAGTCTAGATGCTCAATTTTGAACAACAGAGCAAGCGAAGAAGATTTAGCAGAAGCTGCCGAATAACGTCTGGAGCCTTCTCATGTCATATCTACCAGTTCTAATCGTTGTTAACGACCACTCTAAGCTAGTCTTTATCCTCACTATACGACAAAAATAATGTCTTCTTATAAACGTGACCATTGCAAACAGTTTTTGAAAAAAAGAGTAGCGGCTAGAACCGGTTCGAGACATCTGATCGAGACGAACAGTCATGTCAGGAGTTTTTTTGATTCAAGACCCCAGGAATGATATTTCGGGCAGATCCGAAAGCTCGTTGATCGTTGCCGGAAGAGCGCGGACAGTGACGGTCTTTATTTTGGAGAAAATTTATCGTTATTGTTGATTGAATTTCTGTATAAACTTTGAAATTTTAGCAAATGTTGAGGAACTTTCTTCTCAACCTAGTATTACTTACTACACGGCGTAATACAACCAATCAATATGTCTATAAATTCCCGACCTCGTTGTGACCTTGAGCTTAAGCGAACTTTAGGGGAAGAGAGTGGCCATACATTGAGAGCTCTCAGGATGAATACCAGGAACCTTTTACTTGGGTATTATTCGTTTTCCATGCATATCTTAATTGTTGTGTCAGTTGTTCGTGAATGTTCCAGCTTTTCGTTCTTCCTTCCCTTCAGTTCGTGAATGTTCCGATCGTTTTGCCAGTAAGTCATGTCACTGAAGTCCATCCTCGATAATGGTGCGGAAAACTTCACATTTTATCTCAATTTCTCTGTGGTCGGATGAAATTCACGATTGATTTATTAAGCACGCTTCGTACAGAAATTCAATGTTATTGCTCTTATAAAGTGAGCTGATCAGTTATATGATATCTCCGCCATTGAAATGAACAAATCAGGTCATCGTTATTGGAAAAACAAAATCTGTGTCAAGGGTAGTACATGTGAGGCAATATCATGCGATATCTTAGCGGTACGATTCAAAGGCAATAGAATATGGTCTCGATCAATGCTTCTTCATAAACTTCTCTATGTGCACATTGTCTAGGAATTCAGTGGATTGAACTAGTTATTTGATTCGTGCAATAAAAAAGTCAAAATGGGTTTACTTCCAAAAGTAGCGGTTTCCTAATTTTTTTTTCAAAATGTTGCACCAAAACATCGCTTCCAGCCTACAGCATCGCATTCTCAGTTATGCGCTCAATGCAGCTGACCCTCTTGAAATGTCAATCAACACTGAACGGTGTAGTGCCACAAGGCTGGAAGAAAATCTTTGGAGTTGATGATCAAGACACAAATATGTGTATTGTTCTCTCGATTCACAACATCGTTGGAGCTTTAAGTATCCTACGTTGCATTCTGACGGTCTAAGCTGTTTCTTCAAACGTCATATTTATGTTCACCAAAATCAGTTATCAGGTAGTGATCAGAAATCAGTGAAAGCGCTCTGAATCGCGTTTTTGAAATTGTCGTTACAAGATTCGGTCTTCTGTTTTGTTCCAAAAAAAACAATAAAGTTCCCGTCAGAAAGACGCAGACTTAAGAGTGAATATTTAGGGCAGTCAATTAATCTTTGCATCGAAATTTATATACATGATCGTCGAAGATTCAGAGATTTATAGTTGTCTATATGGGCGTAATGGGCTAAAGTAGTTAGACATTCTATGACTCCACTAGACTACTATTATTGTACTTGCATGGTCGCCGCCAGAAACTTCATTGCGCTGTAATGTGATTGTTATTAGCACTATATAATCAAAAATGACGGTAGAATAGTATTCAAGTTCAATGACGTTTGGGTACAATGAGTTTAACTGGAGCATCAAACATTTCCAGTGTGATTGCTTTAGCAAATGCCTCTCTATAAATTTCATGACTTCTTTGTGCATTGGTGAATTTGGTGGTCGTCAGATTTTTTTGAGCGAATTACAATGAATCAATGTATTCAAATGAAAGGTAATTTATATGCAGATTAAAGCCATTGTGGTATCCTTCAATTTTTTAATTAAGTCTGAAGCTTTCGTCATAAAGAAAAAAGTTGAGTAGAATGGAATAATTTTCTCAAGTGAAATTCTTACATAATCACACGAGTAGTACTTGTTCAGTATGCCCTGAGTAGTGATTATGAAATCACCTGCATGTAGGTAATATCACCTGTTCATTCATTAATGATCCAAAGACTGAGCAAGTGCTAGTAAAACGTTTATTCGCCACACTCACATTTGAGAGCAGTCCAACGTGATCTGCTTTTTGAAGTACTCGCTCTATAGCACCAATTCTTTAGAGATTTTGTGTAGAATTCCAATTCAAGATTGTCCTTTCGACTGCGCTCTCAATAACGTTGAATGGTCATTCATCCAGTTTATGTACGACATGTTTTCGACGCGTATATCATGGTAGAAAATTCTTTAGTAGAAAAGGTGGCCATGGAGCTTACTGTTTTTTGCTGTCTTCATTATATCGGTGCCATCTGAGAATCATCAAATCATCTTTTTCCTCCTTTTCACCTCTTAAGGTGTCGTTCACTATCTCAAGCTCTTGATCTACACAGTTTCTGAACCTGGTTCTACGTAATTGCACCATTCGAAGATATTCATACCGATGAGCTTGAATGGGGCATTCGAAACCAATCCGTTCCGCATGAAAATCCTTTTTGTGATATTTTGTTGCAAACTAACACTTTCGCAAGCGTAGTCAAAGTCAGCCAGCACTCGCTCCGCCTGACTAGTGCATGATGTTATGAAAACGATATTACTTATATTTACATAACACCTTGTAATGTGTCGCTCGGAATGTTAAGTATGACTGATCTTTGAGAATGATAGCATTTGAAACAAACTTCATGGATTTTGCTTACTGGTGAAATAGAAAATCGGCTTCCAAAACTAGAGTGGCGATTCATTCATATTTCAGCGCATCGGCTGCATGTAGATATAACCCGCGAAGGTGTGAGACTGGAAGTTATAGGCGATGCTTTCGATTTCGCCATTAATAGATTGAATTAAATCTTCATGGTAAAAAAATTTTACATCATTCAGTGGGCCATTTTTCTCTGCGAAAAAAATCTTCGACTGATTTTACTATTACGAAACGCCTAATGCTTTGATTTGCGTTGCTGCCGCGTTGGTGACGCTTAATTTTATGCCTTATGCGGACTTGTTGAAGATAATAGACAATAGACTTTTACATATTGAACAGAAATGTATCAAGGATCAAACTCGAAGGGTCAAGAAAACCAAAAAATCACAGAAGAGATTTTGCTGAATATGTTATATTTTGCAGTGATTAGCTATACAATCACTCAATTTTCCGCATCCAAATAATGTTTTTGTACCTTATTCGATATTTTTTATACTCATTGACTTTAGACGGTAAATTTGGTTTAGATTATTCAATTATCACTAAAATCAATGGCTATTGTTTCGCTCTTAAAGACTTTATACTAGATTATTGGGTGTACGAGAAAAGTTTTCATGGACCATGCCAGGCGCAGAATTCATGGTGGATAAGCTACGGAGTGAGGGGAAAAGGTGTGTTAAAGAAGCCCCTGTAGCACAATAGCAAAAACGAATGCATTGAACGCAATTCACTGTGTCCGCTTTGCTCCTTTACACAGGTATAGTATACGAAACATCTTGGGAGTATGTGTAAAACACTTAGCAAATCATAAATTGACCAAAGGCCTATTTTCATGGTCAACGCCCATCGACTTTTGTTGGAATCCCAACACCGCCACGACTTTATTACCGTTTTTCTTCGCAAGAGCTCGTTCGCTGTTTCAAATAGACTGCAGCTGGCGACCTTATCTTATCTTTCTAAAGAGAGTCGCGTTCTATTCGTTTTATGTCTTAGCGATCAAAAACTTTCGATAAGAATGAAACTTTCGAATATTCCAATAGAGATATTAGTTTCAGCTATGGCATAGGTCTTTCTGGCCTAGGAAAGTCAAAATTATTTCCTCAGTCGTGCCATTACAGAGCTCTCTTCTTTGAGTGCATTGTGACTATGTTGCTCTGAAGTACGGTTATATCAGCAATATACTCATACAAGCGTGCAACTATGCGAGCTATTGACTTTGCTGCTAGTAAGAAAATCAACTATGCCAATAGACTGTATCTCACACCACTTCTCATGTGATTTTTTTCCCAGGTAAACAAGACTATGACCGGACGAAATCTGTAGGGAATTACTGGACACAATCAATCAAAGACTTACCAATATGATTCACCCAGTTGATGACTTCTAAAACAGAGAGTTGGCCAGTGAACCCTTTTTCTGTTTACGTCTTGTAGATTATGTGTTTTTTTTTTTACTAAGAGGTGGCAATCATAATGATATGATAGTTAATACTTAATAATTACCAACGATTAAAATTAACATTATCAGTTAACGACAAGAATATGTATCAGTGATTATTACTTATTGATAATTGCTAATAGTCGTGATAGAAGTGACGCTCCGAATTATCTATAGGGAATGACAAATGTAACCTACTTGATTCTTCTCAATTGTTCTTCTGTGCTGCATTGTATGAAAAGTATTGCTCGTTAACGGAAATGAGGACATCTGAATGAAACAGATTTAAACAAGATACTTCCGAATTCTCTTCGACTGTTTAGCTTTGATTTGCCTTATGTTTACCGCAGCTATACCACAAGCGGAATACTTGGTTGCGACTGTTGACAATTTAAAACTAACTGATATGTGTTTTTATGAACTAGACAGTGATATTAATAGGTTCTCATATGCTCGCTTGACAAACTACGACATATCATCCATTCAATGTTGTCGATGTGAACCAACAACTAGTTTATTGATTGGTCGAGTTTTTGATAAAAACTTCGAACAACACCGTCACAGTTGGTAATCTTCACCGAACCTTCATCTGTTAGTTAATAAATGTCCTGTCAAAATTGAGCGTAAAATTTACCTATGTCAAAAAGTAAGACAACAGTGGTAATCAACTGTGATTACTCTGGAAATTATCAGCATGGAAATAATTTTCCGACTAATCAAGGAAGAGATCGTAGATTTATCACTCATAGTTCGCAGCATTTGGAAAACGACTTCGATTAGTTAACCACCGATTTTTTGTATCTGGTTACGGTCAACTAGTCAATGAGTGCACATACTTAGCTCATTTTGATTGATTTACATATAAATAATAACAAAAAATAGCACTAACGTTGAATTATTTGGCAAAATACGCACAAGTGACGCGGATTGTTAATTCACAAACTCCAAAGCAGATGACCGAAGTAGAAATCCAATCACACGAGAAGAATGGAAGAATAGTGTGGTAGAACCAAGCGAAATCTGTAAAGTCAATGAGCATACCAGCTCTTGAAGAACGAACGACAGTGAATTATGACTATTCAGCAATTATTACCTGGCTTCAGATTGGTAGAATACAAGTAGTACGGAGTAAGCGATGGTCTCCTGTTGAGGATGATTAGCATATTATAGCAGCAAAACTATCCATAAAGGAGAATAGTGATGTTGCCTTTCCACTGTGGTCGGTGACGATCTACTGCACGTTATATAGAGAGTGGAGTCCAATGGGAGGAGTGATCAGGGGGCGAACGTCTACTGTACTGCGACAATGCAGAATTTGATAAACATCAAGGGAATTCCTTCGCTTATCAGTAAGTATGAATACCTCCATGGTGACTCTTTTTGGAGACGAATTGCTACTAATATCATAATAGTGTCCTAAAAACGCTATCAGCGTTTTCTGAGCTACATTTTTTTTTATAATTTGAATCGCCATGTTAAATCATAAATATTTTCAGCGCTATGCTAAGGTTGACCTTCACTATTCTCACATCATGTGATCAATTCCGTGCCGACTAAGATAGAGGGCACAAGAAAATTGACGCTCGATGAGCGTTCTTTCTATGGTGATCGGTGTAAAGTTCCATATTTCTCTGTGTAGTCACGGAATACGGCTAGTCGCAAGGTTACCTGTTTCCATAATGAAGGTTGAAAGTGAACCTAAATCTACCACACACTTTTCCTGACTTGTGGACTGTGCTTTGATTTTTCAGGATCTACACAAAGTTATATGCTAGTTACTGCCTGATTACTTCGTAATGGCCGAGTACTATGCGAAATATAATAACAAAAATGCTCAGATTCGAGCAAAACATCGATCCTCATGTTGTGTGTAATGGATTCGAAATGCGACCATATCTTCTCAAGGTGACCCACACTTATGCTACACTATTGAGACTCTCCCTGCTTTCCCTAAGCCGTTTTTCAGCCGTATTGGTTGGTATCAGCAGTCACCCGCCAACGAAATTGACATGAAGCCACAAATCGGCATAGAACTTAGTTAAGACAAGGAAATTATTGAATCTTCAAAACTTATACTCACTTTTAGTCTATTTTCGACTACTAACTTTTATACTTATTTAATGGCTTTGCTTTTCACAAAGAAAAACTCAGCCTCTGAGCGTTCCTCGTATATAGGAATCTAAGCAGTCAAATGAGATGGAAATCTAGAAACCCATATATGAGATGTACATGAAAGACCCCTCTGACAATGGGGCTTTATGACAACTTTAGCAGATGCCTATTCGTAAGCATGCCTTGACCACAAGGCGGAGCCTATATGAGCGTCCAACTGTGAGTGATTCATAATCGTATACAACAGAAAAGCAGAATTTTATGCAAAATATATGGTGTGTATTATGTCTCTGCAAATGTGTACTCCAATGGACAGTTCTCACACGAAGAAAAAAAAAACAAATGGTGGTTTCGGTGCGACGTGCCTTAGAAATTCCATAACTGGGTCTGCACATGAATTCAGATGACGATATAAAGATGAATGATTGACGTTCAAAAGTCACATAGAACTGTAAGTGTGAAAACCATGCAGACTGTTACTTTGTTGATTGCGTTGAGAACAAGGTGACTACTATGCGCATGCAGTGTATGACTTTTCAAACGTTGTTTTCCCTCAGATTATTCTGAGAGTTCAACATACATCAAATGAAACTGAAAAAAAAAGCTAGAACCCGTCCGTAGGCAGTTTATCAATAATCTCTCATCTCCCACTTAGACGCACGCAGCCAGACTTTTGGCTCTTCAATTTGTCTACATTTATGCCAGACAGCACGTTTTCAACGTGTGTTAAAAGTGCATATAGGTAATTTCTTCGCAGAATTTTCGAATTATTTCAAAACTTACACTAATTTTATTTATTGTAAAACTGCTTTAGAATGTAGACAATCGGCTAATGACTGCCGGTCGCAAGTTAAGAAGTTTTCAACTTGTGTCGTCCCACGTGTCAGCATCCCACATTGTAAGTCCAATTAAGAGTCTTGGATGGACAGCTGACATTTTCAGTGCAGAAACAATCGCGTAGATATTGTTTTGATGAAAATACTAGGAACTAGATTCAACAAAGGACGTCGATGTTGATCGATTTGACACAACAACGAACGAATTTTATTTACAACAAACGAAGCTCAAAGTACCAACCATTTTATAAATTTAACATCAACATGGCAGTTTGTAATTAGAGTTTGTAACCAAAATCTACAATTTTTGGTTGCAGTGTGGAGGGCAACAAAGTGAAAATAGATCAAGGCAATAAGATTCGTTTAACCTTTTCTTTAGTAAAACGTGGTGAATTACTCGTACAGTGCAACCACAGAAATACTGACACGTGAGCAAAGCGTGGAATCTAGTGTGGCTGCGAACCCGTGACTACCCTTTTCGGAGCTTCACATATTACACACTGCACTATGGAGGTCCTCGCTCTATTTTCATCTCGGCATTTATTTTCGGATTTCACACAACTAAATATTATTAAAAAGCTTATTCTGTGTACTTTCTATCAATACAATTCAGTTAGAACACTATTCGCTTCCCTTTCAAATAATTTCGGATGTTAGATTTTTCAGATATCGCACACATTCCCAATAAATTCATTTTCGAAAAATAGGATTTAATGCAGAACAAACGACTCGTTGCTTTCATGAGACATGGTGCCAAGGAAGGGTTAAAAACGTATAGTGCAATGTTGGATGGAAAATATGGTTGTAACGAATTTGAGCACACGAAGATGAAAGAAATCATAAAAATGCTTCTCCCCTTGACAATAATGTAACTGAATGCTTCCCGGAGAGGACATAGACGCACAGCTGCTCCAGAATCTACAGAAGAGTTCATCGCGACGAACTCAACCATTTGGAGCATTCTAAAAGCACTAAATGATCGATGAGGCTTGACAAACGATTGCGACACAATTTCAGTGACAGTCAAAAAAATATCGCTTTGTGGTATCATCAGGCCGTCTTCTGCGCATCCGCAATGACCTATTTCCAGACCATATTGCGAGCTGCGACGAGTATCTAATCTTTCTGTGTAATCGGCAACAATCTCCTCAATGGCTTGATCGTAACGAAGCTCTGTAGCACTTCCGAACGAAATTACACAACGGTCATGCTGATTGCTTGTTGGTCTGCTAATGTCTTGATTAACCACATCTTCCTCTATACTGTTGAAGCAATTACGGAAAATGCACGCGCATCATGACAACGAAATTCATCAGGAATTTTAACGGCCGTATTACGCACTGTTCAACAAAAACTCACACTCGCTGCACATAAGCATAAACTTCAACTTTGATGATACACGCTGAAAAGAATATTACAGTGGTAACGGAAAGGCAAAGATGAGAAGATGGTGTCTACTATATTTTGGCGTGGACACTGAAATCTTTGAACATGTAATGGCACAAAGAAGAAGCCCCTGATTACGAAAGTAAAAACCGATATTGGGGTCAATAGTTCCCTACTTACATGCAAATATCATTCTAAAGAAAAGAAAGCACTTTAAAAGCTTTAGTCATTCAATGATTTCTAAATAATAGATGAATAGAATTTTATCTTACACATATTTCTTTCACAGCAAAACTTTTTTGGTATACTTTCATTATAGGAAAGGGTTTTTGAAAGAAGTTTTTTCTTCTAAAAAAGTCTTTCCTAGAAGCAAAATAACCATGTGGAAGCTCAAATCATTGCGAATCTGAATATATATATATATATATATATATTTGTTTTTGAAAAGGCCTTCTTACAACGTTGTAGCAGTAAAAATGAAATTTTGTTTCTCACGCGATGCTTGCTACCGCTTTTATATTGCGTTGAATAGAATTCTTTCCTTAGGTAGTCACTAGCTACTGAATAACACAAATCTCGGCAAGCAAAGAGAATATATTTGTGCTTCGCATACGCGTATTTCTCGTAGGGCAGACTTCCTTCCTTCAGACGAATAGTAACCATTCGATAGCGTAAGCTTTGTTCAACCCTATGCTTGCCTTCTGAAAAGAGCGTTCTACTGCACTGCAGCAGCAATGATAAGATTGAACTTCAAACACGCCGCACATTGCTTTTCGACTGGATTATATAATGGACCACTCATCCATGATAACTGGAAAATAATGTCAAACATTGTCTATGTTGATTCAAAAAAAAAGAACATTACATTCGTTCGGCATATCTCTTTCCACCTTTTAAATTTCGGCATCCGCATTGGGTATGGCCAGCATGACAGGTCTCCGTGACCGAATTAATTCTGCATTCTTTATTGCAATTCTGTCGTAATTCATTTCA
The DNA here is from genome assembly GCA_019055375.1 of Parelaphostrongylus tenuis. NCBI lineage: Eukaryota > Metazoa > Nematoda > Chromadorea > Rhabditida > Metastrongylidae > Parelaphostrongylus > Parelaphostrongylus tenuis. The sequence goes on along the minus strand of JAHQIW010000859.1, from coordinate 41,602 downwards.
ATATATTTCGCTTATCTGTCTTCGGCCCTTCAACTGGAAACAAGTGTTCAATACGATCCATGGAAGGGCATCAGTATCTTCCTCAACAGATAACAATTCTAGTGCTCAATTCTACAACTCATTATGAGATCAGTGCAACGTGAAAATAGTCTGTTCAATGGTATCTTGTTTCCAAAAAAGGATCGGCCTTTTACGATTAGCTCTCTTTTTTGATTAGCAAATCGCTGTAATATTTAATGTTCTAAAAACAAGGACACCTTATCTTATCATACAATACTTTACTGCATTGCTAGTTGTTGTGACTTTGAATGTACACAAAATTTCCTCTAAGGTATATAGAGAATTCATACCCTTTCTCTGTAAAATTATGCATAGAGCACGGTTTCATTTCAATTTCAACATGAATGCTCTTTCCTAAAAGATAACAGATGATGTGAAAGGTGATATTTGCCAACCAACTTCGACTTCCAGCATCAGGGCTGATGATATTTCTCTATGCAGTGCGTGAAGTCACACGTCGTATTGAGTGAACCTTAATCACCAACTGTTTCTTTCGTTCGTCGGCCACTGCCTGCACATAAAATGATGTAAATTGATGTTTCAATCATAAGAACCACGTTAACATGTGCATCATGTACTACTTAAAAAATCTCCTTGAAGACTACAAAGATGAAATGTTCTCGCTGGAGAAGCACTTGTAGCAATTTCCTTCCTCAGCATTACCCCCATCAACTCCTAACAATGACCGACGGATGGTTTCCGGAACACAAGCATTCAACTGTGAAATAGGAGTAGGCGGTTCGAAATGGCTTACATAACCCTCTGTTATCCGGCGTATCAGTTATTAATTATGGCTTTAGCAATCACATATCTGTAACTTTAAACCCTCATTTTATCACAATTTTTCACGAAACTTTAGTAAATTTTGACATGCAATGTTCGTTGGACAACGAATGCTTGAGCTATTGGTTGGTGACTAACTAGTGCTTGGTACTACCAAGTACTTTCCTCAAATTTCGTTTTACTTGTAGAGCCGTCAGTTATGTAATTTGCAGCACACCGCTTTGATGTTCCAGTATTAATGAAAAGAAGTCATTATGGAAAATACACTTCACTGGGATAATTATGAACTTTGTAGGTCCTCTAGGTATTACCTCGTGTTTGTTCATCAATTAGGAACTCTTCAAATACGTGCTGACACATACGTAATTACTAAATGCTACTACCAGTTCATTGTAGTATCCTTTTGTGGCTTTGTCCCTCCCTCATCTTTCTCTCCCTCTCTCCTCTCTCTCTCTCCTCTCTCTCTCCCTCTCTCCCTCTCCCCTTCTCTCCCTCTCTCTCTGTCTCTGTCTATCTCTCTCTTTTTCCATCCCTCTATCTGGACCAATTTTTCTTTGCACTGCGAAAAGTGTTAGACAACGACGTAATTTTATTAACACCCACAAGAACTACTAAGATCAGCTAATACTAATGGAATGAATATATTAGTTTTCTTTCTTGGAGCGGCATCTCCGGCAGTGAATTTTGTTAGGACTCAGCCTCTAAACTTCCAAAACTTTAAATCTCATAACGTATAAACTGTGCCATTCATTAAGGTTGCTTTCTATCAATGCTTTATGGCAACAGAACTATGCGATTAACATCTTTAGCACAATCAAAGCTTTCTGTCCTAACTGGGGTGTATTTATAAGTAAAAAAAATGGAAAATTATAATAAATCAGTAACGTAGTCTGAGAGTACGACTAAAATGAAATACACCCCAACTGCATTTTTCCACAAAAGTGCTGAGATACGAGCAAAACTTGGAACTTAGAGTGTCTTCAAGTTTTCTATTATCTGCTAGTCAATGAATCACGGGATCGAAACTAGATTAGGTTTTGAGATTTGGTCCCATCACAGTGCTCTTGTGGCTATATATGACACCGTAGCATTAAAATTAAAACTATGCAGTAAATCAACTTACAAATTGTATTCTTCTCATTTATCAAAACATTTAACGATTTTAACGCTTTTTTCTTGAATTTCTAAACGTCTCGTCATCATATGTGTTTTGCGGATCCCAGCAAATCTTTCATTCAGCTGGTTTCTTAGAACTCTTCTTCAATAAAGTTCTTTAAATTCAGCTTACACATACTGTTTTTCTACTTATCAAAATCGTTACCCTTCTCATTATAAACTAAGCAGCACAGGAAGTGCTTGTCCTCAGAGACAACTTATGATATTCACAAGATAGTCGTAATGTAAAAATAGAACAATGTAACCTTCATTACTTTTAAGTAACCAGACAAACACGGTAATGTAATCTTTTCGATAAAAATAACGGCAGATATCTACTGAAGTTAAATTTTAGTCCTTGTATTCCTCTTTTACTACACTGTAGGCCTGCAAGTGACGTCTGTGTTCATCCAAATTTTAATCATTCACTTCAGTTCCGTGCGCGGAGGAATTCAGAATTGTGAATGACAGGTTCATTTTTATCCAAACCGATAATGACAACAAACGAAATTTTTTTTTCTGCGTAACATCTTCAGTGAGCATTAACAGCTGCATTACAGGCATCTCTTCAAACATTTCGTTACACATCTTTTTCTAATCTTTCACTTGTGCAAATCTCCTGCTATGTTCATCGGATCTACTACAAAAACCGTGTAACTCGCAAAGGCAATATTTCTTTTTAAACAAACAGAGCATGAAGTATTGTAATCAACAGCAGGTTCAAACTGATAAGAAAAGCATCTGCAGTAAGGTTTTCTGATTTTTTTTTGCACATTACATTCAATTTTTTGTCCATGTCTTCTGCATATCATCTCGTAACATTAAAATGGTGCTAGGCAATATTTCTATGGATATTTTTTTTACTGATCCGTCTTCACAGTGCATCTGCTCTCACCATGCGGATCCCAGAATTTCTAGTATCAGTTTGTTCTTTCGTGTTCTTCTTGATTGTTGTAGAACACTGATTTAGCACGTCCCCTTGTAATCTCGAGAATAGCCTGGCTATGGCATTCCATGGGACGTTCGATGATGATTACCGGAGAGTGTTGAGTTAGGGTTCGTCCCCACGCGCTCCACAACGAGCATTACAGTCACCTGGCCACGGTGCCTCATGAGTATGCTAACACTAATTAACTTTTTATTTCACATAACCAGTCATCATGTTTTACTGCGCGAATTCCAACATTTTTTGCATTTGATACGTTTTCTGTTATCCACCATCCACGATGGTGTTTGAACTTCTCACGGGATGCCGCGGTTGGTGCTAGACGATTTCGTTGTCCTCCTGAATGTCACACAATGACGGTCAAGTTGAATGTTTTTGTTATTTTGAGTACAGCCGAACTAAGGCTTTCTCAAGTTATTACAAGAGAGAGTTGAAAGTGGAGTCGAACCAGTGCTTCTCTCTGATGGCCTACATTACTGAAACTACGCTTAACACCCAACTATCCTTCTTTTTAACAGTTATCAATGTTAATAGCATTTATTAATGTTGATAGTAAGTACTTAACCACATGAATGTTAGGACGAGAGCGAAACTTGAAGCTTGATGTGATTTCGAACAAGCGATTACCCTTTCCGGGACCTTTTGAGTTTCCCACTGCGCTATCAAGGCCCTCGCTCAACCTTTCTCTCATCCGTGCCCATAATCTGACAGTGGCTGTCAGCAATCACCCTTTAGCTCGATGGATCTAAGTAGCATAAATCGGGATAGACCTCAGTCAAACTGAGGCTATGATTAAAATCATAATCTTTGATTACATTTTCTAGCTAAGTCATTTTTTACGGCACGGTACGATTTGAAGTAAAACTAGAACACTGCTGGGATATTCTCAGCAGTGTTGTAGTTATATCTGACGAGGCACCTTTGCCATCAAAAATAAAATAGGTAGAAAATAAAGTTTAGTAAACTTACAATTGCTTCTTCTTTCTCTAATAAAACTTTTAATGGCTGTTGTATCTTCCTATTATATCACTTTTATTATAATAATGCAAGGAGTAGGACAGTGCTAACGATCATGTCCAGGTAATCACTATACCGTTGAGACCTGGACCTTTTCCTTGTTAAAGTTCTCACTGGTCTTTGGATCGTACGTCAGGCAATCAAACCCACTATAGTTAGAAAATTAGTGCATCAGATGCATGCATATCTCACGAAAGTTTGATCATGCAATAAAATAGTGATTTCCTTGAGAATGTGTGAACATTCAAAAAGTTGGATGCATTAAATAGGATCCGATAAATGTGACAAGTGATTTTCCAGCAAATTTGTAAGCACTCTCGTTTAGTAACGAGCTTCTTTGACTCATTAGGAACAGCATGCTTTAAATTGGACGTACTTCCTTCCGTTTCTTGTCTCACAAAATTTCCTGTCAGACTTTCTGTAATTCGATAGCTCCAATAAAGTGGCAATTTTGGTTATGCATTTGGGTCTCAAAAAAGTCTTGGTAGTATACAGTAGCAGCAAAAAACGATGGTACGCGTAGACGGATTTTCAATAGAACTTTAGCAGTCATTAGATGGGCCAAATTTTGACGGAATTGCAGCTGATTTTGACTTTTGGAAAGGCTTCTTATAGCACTATAAGAACAAAAAGATGACTACTTTCTACACTCGGAGTCGATTATAAAACGTACTATTTTTTGCAGTTGCATTTCTCCAAAAACCAAGTCCAATCTCAGAATATAAACTCAGAGGTCAAGCGAGCAAATAATGAGCTCCAAATGTAAAACGTAGGCCTCTTTACTAAAAGTATGGTATTAAGTTTCCGAAATTTGAGCTATCGAATGGATATTGAAAGTCTAATGAAAAAGCAAAAAACACATCGTCACCAACGTGATAATCGTGCCACAATCAGATGATGGGCTTTCGCTTTCTACGGAATGAAAAATAACTCGTTTTGAATTCATGTATGCCAAACACCGGTCTACACGACTATTCGAAATGTCATCCAGCAAAGAATTCTCTTTATCGCTGGCCACTGCTGGGCGAAAGATATCATTTAAAGAAAAACCTGAGCCACAAACGTGAATTCATTTGAATTTAGTATGTGACGAACTGTTCGGGAGAACTGTTGGCAAAAAAGCAGAATTGCTCTAGGTCATCTCATAAGTTTTGGCAGTAGACCACTAACAACTAAATTTATTGATCAGAAGTAATTAAAATTGCTCAGCAACACTGTTAACAACACTAACAACAACAGCACTACAACAACACAACACACTATTAACAACAGACGATCAACGTCAAGAGCTATTGTGAGCGCTTGGACTGCTGCCATCAGTCCCTGTCACATCGACGTGGCGACAATGTCATCGTGCTTTAAGACAATACAAGGCTGGTTTCGCCAACTTGACAAAGAGGAAGTTGGCCGACGTGGGCTAGGAATTTTTGGATTATCCGCAATACAGTGCTGACTTGTCGCCGTCTGACTATACCCTCTTCCGGTTGCTGGAGCGCTTCCTGAGCATAAAAAAGTTCCGAGACATCAGGCATTTGCAGCGAGGACTGACAGCTTTTTTTTAAGTGCTCTGAGCGCGGTATTTTCTGTTGCCTGAGAGATGGCAGAAATGTGCTTAGCCTGATGGCGCATACTCTGGATAATTTTATTAAGCAGTTTCGATTACTTCTGATTAATAAATCTGGTACTTATTGCTCTAATGCCAAAACTTATGAGAAGACTTGATAATAAACTGTGAGGAAGGTTCGTGCCGCTAAGGTTTATTAATATAATCTCTGCAATGAAAGTGCATGACTTCGGTATCTTTAAAATCCGTATTTCCCACTGAACATTTTGGTGTGCAACATGTCTATACTTGCTGTAAGATGAAGATGTCTTAAGAACAAATTCGCTCGCTACACGTGCACGAATGCGCGTAGGAGAAAATGCTGGTGATGCGGCGAGCAAGGTTAATGGAGTTTGGGGCGATGATAAGGCTGCAAAAAGGACGGCCAGGAAGTGATTTGAAGATTTTAAAGCTGAAGAAAACAGGATCAGTCATGCTCGGGCCGCCCACAGGAAGCTCCATTAATCCTGCGCGCCGCTTCAATAACATTTTCGCTTACGCGTCATTCGTGCATGTGTAGCACACGAATTCGTTCCCTAGACGGTTCCATCTCATAGCATTTACTAAAGTTGTGTACCAAAATATTTGCAAGGAAACGAATTGAACGATGCAAAGAAGACGCATTTTTTGCAAAAATCGTATTGAAAAGCCAGAGCGGCAAGATCGTTATATACATCCTTTTACGAAGGAAACCGAATGAATCAGTGTCTCCGTATCCTTTGCAGAAGATGAACTAGTACTTACAGATTCTTTCTTTCGCAAATTACACAAAGTACTCATTTGAGAGCTTGACGTCAGAAGCCCTCCAACCGGGTTCTGCGTTTGTAATGATACTCCGAAAGGGCACTGGCAACCAAAAGTACAGTTTTCAAGAGGCTTTTAAATGAAACTTTCCATTATTATGATTGAGACGTCTATGTTTAAAATTAGTGCATGTCATTAATTTAGAACTTTCAATGTTATGAAATACTTATTCTCGCGCTTAATCTTCAGTTTAAGGTGAATCCTATAATTTTAATGCTAAGAAGGGAGCATATTTGACAATAATCTAAGAAGAGCAGCTGAATTACACAAGTAAGAAGTCTTAATTCACTCTTTTAGTTTTTGACTTACTCTTCAGTCAATTCGTTCCATTCCCTTCTATCTTTAAGCTTTGAATGCCGGCATTTTTGTTTATGTAAAGTAAGAAACCGGAAAAATGAACGTTGTAACATCTAACGTGGGTTAATTTGGTGTAATAGGTTTTTATAAGTGTGTATCTCGCTCGATATAAATGGATTCATTACCTGAATAAGGATGTGATGATATTTCGTACCAATTTCGGTAGGCCCTTGTCAGCAACTGATTTGTCCTCCGCATTACAATAACAGACCATGCGCGTCGAATCGTCTCTCTATCATTTTCTAATGAATTATTATCACTCAACAGTTCAAAAGTTCGAATCTATATAAACCTTAGCATAATTAATTGATATATGAAAATCGAGAAAATTTATCTTGATTAGCTGACGAGAGGTTGGTGAAGTAGTCGTAATAATTCGGCTGACGTTTCGGCGACCCGCCTTCTTCAGAGCTTGGGCGTATGTAGTGCTAGTCTGTATCACTCAGTAGATGATCACAGCAAAAAAAATTTTATGGTGAATTTTTGAAGATGCAATAGGAGCATCATTACTAAAATGAAAAGAGTCAGTGCTTAAGAACGTTCGTCTATGTTTATCTCTTTTGGGGACGCCTCGGCCGAGTGTTTGTGAAACTCGTCACGGCGCACGTGGAGCGAGTCGAGCTCCACCTCCAACTCTCTCTACGGCAGTCAACATTAACGCTTTATGGAACGCCACAGCAAAGCTATCCTCGAAATGGCAAGGAGACCCACTAAATCAGTACTCTGCGACGTTAAAGAGGAAGATAAGTAAACGAATTGAATACTAGCAATACTGGGATCCGTACAGTGAAAAACGCGCTGTGGAGACGAATAATTGAAAAAGTGTCTAAAGTGTCCATCGCTTTGATGTAGGCCATTCCCTCTACTCCTGAACAAAATTGTACTCTTTACTTGTGATTAGAAGTCGAACCAGATTTTATTAATGAATCAGAATTAAAAAAAAATTAAGACTATAGAAGTTATCAAGCAGTTTAAAGAGTCTGTGATATGAACATACAACATAGCACTGGCAAAGTTGTTTACGTTCAACAAGATTGGTATACATAATAGGTTTATTGTATCATAATCGATCAGGCGGTCTTCTTTTTTACCAGAGGAGCCTTCGCTGTCGAAGAAGAATCCGAATCGCAAACTAACAAGCTTTTTTATCCAACAAAGGCGGTCAATGCATTCGCTAATTATTTAAAAGCGTCCTACCATCGCTACTTTTGGAATCAATAACAAACATAGTTTGACTAATATGCGTCCTTTTAATGCAGAGAAAAAGTAGCATATCCTATAGTCACGGCTAAATTGATAGACGACCCCAACCTCGTCAGGGATAAGTATGTGGAAAGCGAATTGACTGAACAGAAATGTTTGGACCCCAGTGACAAGTGCGAAACAGTATTCAAAATTTACCAACTCTACCTTCTTAAATGCTTGATCCGCGCCTATCTATAAGATTATAAGTGCAAAAGCCACAACGATTTCTGTTCATATTTCAAGCCTTTCATGAGGTCTATTATGGTACTTATATTGACAGACGTACGTTTCGGCGTCAAGCCTCATCAGCAGCACACGTTTAACAGCAATCGAGCAATCGACTGTCACTGCATTGTCAAGTGGTCTTTTCACCGGGAGTGCAATGTAAGATGTTCGACGCCTATTCTCTTATATATGGGAGCTTGCTTGAATAGAATGGCATGTGCTACTGATGAGGTTTGTCATGAATTGCCACTTCACTGATTGGGTATAATTTTATCAGTCTGCAATTCGAAATGGCCGTGAAATGTCTTTTCAACGTCATCTCAAGCGCAGTCAGCGAAGCATGCGCATTGAAGGAAGTTTTGTTACCTTGCAACTAAGCTGTTTGCCAGGACAACAATAATTTTAGGCAGTGGCAAATTTTTCGAGAGCTTTCGGATAAAAATTTCGGAGTCCTTTTCACTGTGAGTAGCCTGTCGAGGGTTGAGCTTCCCATTATGCATCGCACATCAATACCTAGGAAAATGTACAATCGCAGTAAGGCGGCAAATCATCTGTGATAATGCTATTGATATTATCGTAAATTTTTTTGATAGGTTATTAGCTTTAAAAGTTCTGTATACTGTGTGAGATACGTTATTCATTGCAGCAAAATAAGCAAAGCATTTTTTCTAAAATGACTTGCTTGTGAGATTCCTTTTGTCCTCACAGTTTGTATAGCAACCTCAAAAGGACGGACAACTTTAGTGGGAATGTTGATGACTATATTCAGGCATCTGAAACATTTTCATCACACGAGCTAACTAACTGCTTTCTTTTTTACATGAAGTATGTTGCTTGTCACTGGTGATTTTGTTAACTATGGTGCAACTTGAACAGGCATGCGTCTGTTCATACCTACAATGCACTCGCACCTGCTCGGTGAGCTTTGCTCATTTGAGGGTCACAATACATTTCGAGCGATATCGATTACCTGCACCAGCATATCTATTGTTCCTGGGGCAAAGGTCGACATTAATAGAACGTACAAGTCAATTTGGCAATGTGTCAACAAGACGCATTTTCTCTGAATCCGCTCAAGCTTCAAGCTGAGAATATGCAACGTCAGCATCAACTCTCGATAGACATACTTCGACCTCAAGACGAATCAAACAGCATCACATCTAGCCCGCTTGAGATTGTTCGAATGATTGCTGTTGAGGACGAAACTGCATTTGTTTATTAAAAAAGGTTAATGCACTGGCCTGCAACAGTTAATGCAATCTTTCGAGGTGAGGAATATTCGTAATGTTTGCAAGCAGCTCAAGCTTATAAAAGTAAACTAATGATGAGGACTTGGAAGCATGAATATACAAAAAAATATTGCGCTTGTTACAATGTAATTTGCTGATGATGGCCGATGTTCTCGTAAGTGGTGAAAAACTCGGATCCTTCACTTGAAGATTTGTGGAGCAAGTAAGTACAAGAGATAATAAGTGATTTGCCAAAATGTATTGCTAATGCAGGCACCTTGTTATGCTTGGAGCTCGAAACCTACTACGTTGTTATTTCTAACATTTTCAAAATGTACTATTAGGTGCACAAATATGACTTTGGTGTTTACTTTTTCTGCATTAACAATAGTAAAAATAAAAACATGCATTTTTGTGCTTGAAGGTGCTTTAATCAAAAACTGTTTGATTATATGTCTCATATATATAAACCATTTTATTTAACAGTTTTTATATTACTTTGAAGACGAAGTCATTTGTACCCAAAAAACCCTATTTGCGGGTTATAACCATGCAAATTTGTTAATCAAAAGTATTGTGCAGTTTCCTGTGAACATTTTGGTAAACAACTTGACTGTACTTGCTCTAAGATGGAGCTGTCGTAGGAATAAATTCGCTTGCTAATCATGCACAAATGGGTAACGATGCTAGTGAAGCGGCGCACAAGATTAATGGAATATGGAGCGAGCTTTACCTTGAAGCGAATACAGGCAAGTTGTATGCCAGTATGTTCGTGAGAAAATGAACAATTCAACGATGCCGAGGTTATGCAAATTAATTGCAAAAATCCTAACAAAAAACTGAAGTGACACGATCTTTGCAATTGGCTGCATGACAACGCTCTACTTCACGTTACAAATCCGATCGAAAACGTTCTAATAGAGCTGAGGTGGAAGGTTTTAAGAGCTTTTACCCTTACCCGCCTTACTCTCCCGACGTTGAATCGTATTAATAGGTTGGCAAAAAGTTCTGGGAAAATACTTGTAACTTTTTTGGGTATCGGCCCTTTTTTGTGTTTTGGGCTCATTTGATAGCCTGTTTTCTCTCGCCTTGATTGGTATATAATCTGTCTACTTATTTCAAGATGGAGTTAGCAAGCGAACAAATTAGGCTGTTGATGATGCACGAATGGCTGTTGGGTTTAGCTGCAACGGTGGCAATGAGAGCATCGATCCGTCTTGGGGCCAAGTCACAGTTGGCAGAAGTGCGGTGTACAGGTGGTTCAAAAAGTTTGAAGAAGGTAAAGAAAGTTTGAAGGTCATCTGCGTTCAGGTCGTCCAGAAGAAGCTGGTCGTTCATAAAGGTGCATAAATAAATGTTCTCAGAAACTTTTTCCTCAACCTATTGCAATTTGAAATTACCAAATACAATTTACAAATTAGAAAAAATTCAAGCGAATGACGTTTCCGCACAGTGAAATCTTTATCTTCGAGTCCTGTAGAGACCATGATATAAACTGTTTTGTATATGAAAAACATATAAATGAATGACGTTTTTAACTATCTTCCTATCAAAAAAGAAAGAAGTTTCAACATCTTGCATTTTACTACTGTTACAGTAAAGAAAAACGGCGCAGTCATATCTGTACACCTAATAGATTTGAATTCGCACTAGTTTTCTGGAAGAGATCTGCAGTATCTCCTAATCAGTAAATCTCTCGTGGCGAAGTATGATGCAAGAGGAAGGCTTAAGACAAATTGGTATAGGAGTAAGTCATAAGTGTATACTGAAAGTCATATTAAAACTCAGTAGAAGTATGTTTGGTTAACGTTTGCTCAGCTAACGCAAATAATGAAGGTGAGCTTACAAAAAATGCAAGAATAAATATAAACGACTGAAAATATTTATCTAAGAAGAAAAACTGACAAAGCCTGCTACAAAATACGTGATTTTAGGCACGAATTTGTAGTGAAATCATTTGATAGATGGGTCACAAACAAAGAAACATTTTAATGCACACCTGATTAATAAATATCTTTATGTTATTAAGGGATACTCGCAAAGAGTGGTAGTATGATCGAGTTTTCTATAAAGCTTTTGTTCAGGTAAAAATATTTAGCCAAGTAAAAATTTTGAAGCGGCGAAGTTAACAGATTCTGATGTAGATATGCGGTTATAGCCTTCATCTTGTGTAAAATTCTTAGAGTAGATTTATCGGAGAATGCAATGACTTGGAAAAATAGTATGTAAATAGGACTGCAGCGTTTGTTGATAGCCTACCATTATTTATTCAATAAATGCTCAGAATTGCAGCATTAGATTTCAATGTTACTTTGTAATTCAAAAGCATACACGTTGGGAAGAAATCTAATCAGAGATCGCCCTGCTGCAAGAGCTGCATACTGCCGTTTTTCACTAAGAATCAAGTGAGCTGCAACTAAAATTGGATACTTAAATCTTTGGATTGCTCAAGTGAATTGTTTTGGGAGCGGAACAAATTGCCATCAGGATTTTATAATGCTGACTGAGGATGTTTATTTTCTGAAATCCCAAAGTAACTCGATAGCCATACTCTGGAGAGTGTTCAAGATTGTTTTTCTCAAAAATCGTAAAGTAGCATAAGCACATTTTGAAGAGTTGAGTTTGTCTTATAGTTAGCTGTCTGTCATTATAGTTCAGGAGATAGAATTTCTCTCTTGATGTCTATGTTGATTGCAATGATTGACGCTGACTTTCTCTTGGCTGTAATTTCAACGGAATGGCTCGCTGTATGTCAGTGTTATTGTAAACCAACACTTCCGCATGATTCGTTGCAAAACCCCAATGGATAATTAGGCTGCATGAGTTGCATTTGTGACGAATGAAGCATTATTCAACTTCTACTCATATTGATGTTATCCAAACTCCGTCTACGACAACTAATTCCAACGGTCTTTCGCATACTGCTTCTCCTGCATAAATTAATGAAGCACTAGAGGATTGTTCTATATTCTACCTTGCCGTCTTCACACGTATAAATTAATCGGTTTCACCAATGACAAACTGTTTAGTCAATGCAAGGGCACGGCTGTTGGCAACGGCTGCTGTTGTGTGTGCTGCTCATTTCACAAGTTCTATGCTCGATCCTACCGGCCAATTACATGCGTTATTTGATACAAGGCAAGTTCACTATGTGTATTGCATTCGATTGAAAAATTCCTAGTTTCCTTGGTTTTTGCCTCATTTTTCTCCTTCTCACTCATCCCGTAGCTAGCCTCTTCCATGAGATTCCCAAAAAATCTCGAGTTGCCATCATTATTTCTTTAGAGATTATCTCTTAGCTGATTTCGTGAACGATAAAATTAAAAGTGTATTGACCTTGCGGTATAACTGTTATAGAACTGGCTTTTGAAACAGTGCCCAATAGATTTATTCACAGCATTCAAAAGAGACAAATCATGGTTGCTTGAGATCCAACAATTACAGACTTCCGACATCTTTCGTGCTATGAGAGCTGATCGCGTTCATTTCAAACAACTCAGAAAGGACCATGAAAACCTTCAATTGCTAGTTAGTAATGTCCTGAATTCACAGCGGAAGGTACAGAACGTATAGGATCTCAAGTAAAAGCCCGGAGTGTGCGATGCGCTTGTATATAATGCATCTTGTTTTCACTTAAATATTGTGGTGCACAAGTTTTTCATCTCAATTCTGATGTTCGTTTAGTATCATGTAGAACACAGATCAATATATGAGGAGTCGGATCACGTGGACTTCACGCTTAGCAATTTACCAGAGAACGCTTTTTCGAGAGAGTTTTGTTTGTTAATCTTGTACCTTACATAATGGAATACGGCAATTGAGAACGCTTTCCCAGATACAAGGCGGAAAACGTAAGGAGATCTATACAGAGGCAATTTTCATACTTGAGGGCACCAAGATTACTGACTTCTCTCCTTTCTCCATTGCTAAGTTGGTGTAAGGTGGATATCTCGAAAAGATTTGTTCAGCCGACATTTCTTCGACTTCGCTTTTTTTGAAGCTGAAATGATTTTAGTTGATTCTAGCGCTGTTCCATTTCACTAAAGTCAGGCAAATAAGTTTACCAAAGCGTTGGTCAGCAGTGTCGTTCTTAAATGAAAATTGATTTGCGCAATCATTGGCTGCATCTAAGAAAAGACGGGCTTCACAAATTACACATTTGTCATGTGTAATGTAATTGTCATTTTCTACATGATGTACCTTTCAAAAGAGCCCCCACCCCCTTAATTCGTATTATCTGTACCCTTCGGAAATTGACTTCTGAAATCATTTCTTTTTTAATCCTAATATTGAAAACTCACCAGCTTACTTCCTTATTTGTGCAACACGCGCTTGTAAATTCTACGATGTACACTGTTAAAATGTGATCAACAGCTTCTATAGCTCCTATACTGTGGTTGCATTTATCACATGCATTCAGTGTTCTTTATGGAATGCAAACTTCTTACACAGCTAATTTTTTACTGGAATGTTAATTTTCTACCTGAAATCATTCCACTTAGATTGCAAAACACTGTTTACTAACTGTCTAGCTAAGAGGGTTAATTAACTTTCTTTCAGCAGCCCAAGAAGAAAGAATTTTGTCATCTCCTATTGCCGAAGGAGTTATCCAACCACCTTTCTTAAGAGTGAACAGGGAATGAGGTGAGAAAATATGTGACTAAAAAACAAGGACGCTGAATGAATCGTGCTCTCGATTTCTGCTTTGAACATGTGTTGTACTTTGTTGAACACTCTCACACGACGTGACATCTCAAGAAACAACTTCAAGGTTAATGGTTCAACGTCTTGATCCTAATGATTTACTATAAAGGAAAAAGATTTCCTTGGAGTTCTTATAATCAATACACAAGGTATGAAAATGCAATGGTATGTGCCATTTGTTGAAGATTTCTTCTTGAAAAACTTTTCCTTGCTTACTTACAAATTTTTCCTGCTACTGGAAAGATGATTGGGTAACGAGGTTGGTTGCAAATAATCAAATGACAAATCAATGAGAAGACAGCTCTCAATGGATCAGTTCCTCCACATTTGACAAGCTACCGATAGACTGAAAAAGTCTAGAGAAACAGTTTTGTGCGCCAATAACACACTATAAAAAAATAGCTTGACTTTCCAAAGTGCCAAGCCTTTTTAAGGGACATAAAATTGTCTTATCGCAACCACAAACGATCTTTCGCATATGGTTTTGCACAACATCTCGTATACTGTGTATACACACGAATCATATATATATATATATATATATATATATATATATATATATATGCATGCATATGAAGAGAACAAAATACATCCAACTCCGTGCCCACTTTTTCGACTCGACGAATATCCCTGCCCTGACGTATGCGGCACAAACCTGCTCGCTACGTAAGCAGGATGAAAGATCACTTGGCGTTATCGAACTAGCAGTCTAAAGGTCGATGCTAGCATAACCCGTATTTCGAAAATGAGAGAATGGATTCGAAGTTCCGACCTATGTCAACGATCGAAAATGAGAGACGCGTTCTACACGATAGGATATCGAAAATAAGGTGGGCCGGACACGTGATGCTCTTCAAAGGCAACCGATGGACGAGAGCCGTTACCGACTGGATTCCTCGGGACATCAAGCGCCTTGAGGAGGACCATCGACCCGTTGGTCCAATTCCTTCACTAAACGTATAGATGAATGATATGATGCTCAGCGAATCCCTGGAGCTAGGAGGACCGACTGGGGAACTCTTGCACGCGATAGGGAAAAAATGGAAGTGTTGCTGGTACCCGCTCTAGTCACTCGACGACCAACGGGACGACAGGTGATACAGGTTATATATATATATATATATATTATATATATATATATATATGCATGTGTATATATACCTGTTAAGTGTTCAAATATATCTAGATAAAATTATAACAGCACATAAATTCAATAGTCTACATGCAAGTAGAAATCACCTTTCACCGTGAAGCTGCCTACACACGCTCTCTTCAAGAACATTAGTGCATAAAACGCGATTTCCGTTGAATATATCACTTCGCCATCGTGGTTGGGGAGAATTTCGGCGTTTCTCTCGTTCCATAAATGCTCCATAATATCCTTTCCAAGCTCATATGCTTTTCGTTCACATAGAATTTTTGCGTAAAAAAGACTAGAAACATATTTCATAATTATCACCGATTTTTTGATTGTGAGATGTGAAATGAAAAAAACCAAAATGTCGAAACCTGCTTTGTGGTAAATAGATCATCAAAGAAATTATCAGCTGAAATGCTGAAGTTTCCACGTGAAAGATGATTTCTACTCACAGACTAATGAAAATATATATGTCTATATACACATATATACATACGCATATGTGCATGCGTGTATATCTGCCTGTCCATCTATCAATCTATACATATGCATATACATGTATATATATATATCTTATTACCAAAGCAGAGAATATATATATATGTATATATATATATATATATATATATATATATAATCTTGTGGCACAGTGGTAATAAGGGCAAGCCTATGCAAGAAAAGCATACGAACGTTTAGGAAAATTTCCAAAGTATCAAAGTCATGCGCTTCATCTAGAGCCTTTATCAAAGCAGAGAAAAACCCCTAAATTTAATGATAAAAACTCACTCGACGCATGCTAATTGCGCTTCGTGATCGATCAAGTCATCACGAACAGATGATGACTACGAGTGTGAGAAATGATCTTATTTTCACTGCAGTACTCCAAAAAGGTTTTTTCCAAAAAAAAGTTTTAGTTTTGAAATTCCTAAGATTTGAGCTATCAAAGAATCATCAGAAGTTTGAGGAGAAGCGGGCAAGGTGTGCGCCGATTGTGAAACGTGATCTTATTTACGCTGCTACTTGATCGCTGGAAGATGGCTTTCTTGTAATAACAAATCACTGTAATGAAATTTTTTAGTTAAAATGTCTAATAAACACTTACTAAAAGTCTGAAAAAAGATTGTATTAGGCCTTCTATAGATATAAAATCTTTGTCGGCTCAGAAAAAGCTGCATCATCAAAGGCCTATTGAATTTTTGCAGCAAACCTCCTCAATAAAAGTGCGAAATAAAGTTTGTGGAAGAATCTAGGTGCGTCAAACTACCGATAGATTATAAGCATTTCGGGAAAAAACTTTTGTGAAACGTGAACATTCGGAAATATGTGTTTTTTCTGTGAACCACTTCGTCGTGAAAGTGTTAATCACAAGGAAAAATGTCAATCCTCGAAACTACAGGCAGAGGCAGTGATCAGTCTTCTGAAAACTATCTAACGCTTATGTAACAGCGTTTCTGTCCACGTTCTTACATGGTACTAGATATATAGCATTGTTCAAAAAATGTCATAAAATTTTGGAGTCAAATTTTCATCTGGTGGTGATTAATAGAAATACTTTTATTGCTTCATCAACAAAGAAAAGTTGTGGTTTCCCAAAAAACAAATCTTTTTGACTGTTTTCAAAAAATTTCGATATTCGAAAATAAAGGCATCTAAAGACTCACGCTAAGACCTTCATAAATTTGTGATTTATACTCCGCAGAAAATTAGTCAGCGCTTCTGTGCACTCAGAACTGCTAGTTTCTCCGCCCTACTGTGTGTGATGCGCCGAGAGCTGTTTATACTCTTCGATAATTAGCAGCGATGATCAGACGGTGAGGAAGCTCTTTCTCAAGGCCAAAGTTGCATCAAGGGAAGATTATGCTCACCGTTCGATGCTTTGTTGCTAGTTGAATCCATCAAGGCCTCCTCAAACCGAATGAAGCAATCATAGCCAAGAAGTATCTTCAGTAAGTCCACGAAATTTGTCAAAAAACTCCAGCGACTGTGCTTTGCATAAGTCGACATAGTGGCACAATCCTTCTCTCCGATAACACACAGCCACACGATGTAGTGCTAACTCTGCAAAGGTTGAAGAACGTGAGGTACAAAACTTGCCTTACCCACAGCAATGATCTTGTTAGTTGTAGCTTAAACATAATCGAAGCTATCATAGATCGGTAAAGCCGAGGTTAAAGGAATGTCGGTTTACGAATTACTGCGTTGCCTCATTATTACCTTCATACTATTGTTTTATCAGTTTTTTCTATTTGAGATCATGTTACTGGCAAAAGACTATTTATGTCGAGAAATGTTTTATTAGCTTTAGCTAGATGGGTATATTAGGTCTCCAACTGAGTTACTTGATCCAGAAAATACAAATTATCCCATGAAAACAAACTTTTCTTTTCCGCGTTTTTTCTTGCGCATCGTTTGGTATACTTGGTGGATATTCTTCAAGAACCAGCGTAATCCAGATCAGTTGTTAATGTTGATCATTTTCTAAAACTGAAGTGTTCCGATTCATTGGGACTTGTTGCAAGCCGGTCAGACCATCAACGCTGGCAGACACTGTCAGCAACAGGACTATTACAATCAAGCACCGTCCACGTCATCGCCGTCGCAAGTCAATTTGCTTCAAGACAATTCAGAGCCACACGATGCCAAGAAAACAAGGAAGAAGTTGACCGATTTGGGGTGGGAACACTTTGATCATACACCATGATCGCCACATCTGTCTCCGTCTAATTTCCATCTCTTAAGATCACTGAAGCAGTGGTTGGACAAGAGAAGTTACGAGACATCAATCATTTACGTCGAAATTTGACTGGTTGGTTCGCACCGAAGAATAAGCGAAGTTTTATGAGCGCGGAATTGATTTGTTGCCGGAGCGTTGGTAGAATTGCATTCAGGCGGACGGAGAATACTTCAATCAGTGCTATTTGATACTTTCGACTACTTAGAAAAACAAATTTTTTAAATTTTCAGATCAAATTCGGAAACATACTTGTAGACCTGATAAAAGCGCACGCACGCTGCGGGTTAATTAACTGATAATCGAATGGATCATCTCCAGTTACGCTCCATTCTGTTCTACAAATATAAATTGAAGGCCGGTGTAAAGAACACGGTCGAGAGGATTGACAGTGCGTTTGGGCCACGTACTGCTACCAAGACGACTATGGGCCACTAGTTCAAGCGTTCCAATGAAGGCAATACGAACTGTCAAATCATTCTCACTCTGGTCGACTACTCACCTGTGAAGAAGACGCTCTGCCCCATCAAGCCGGAAGTGCATTCGGAAGTTGGTATCACAGATTTGGAGCCGACAGTTGGATGTGGCCGTAGCACTATCGCTTGCCACCTGAATGAACTAGGCTACCGCAAAGTAATGATTTAATGAACACCTTACGCATTATGCGGCCACCTCACATTCAAGGTCTGCTCACTACATTTCGGAAAAAACTAGGTTACACCATGGTAGACATCCGCCATATAGCCCCGATGCTGCTCTATCAGATTATCATCTCTACCTCACCCTGAAATAGCACCTGCGGGAGAGCAACATTCAAAAAATATGATCAGCTCAAATGTGGCTTCAACAATCTCTTTGATTGCCGGCTTTCTTCTTTCTGAGAAGGATACAATGTGTATCAGGTAAATGTTGTATATCGATGATCATGATGGTGATTATACTTACTAATTTATTGATTTCTCTGAATAAATAACAACTGAAATAACAAAAGTGTCGAAATGACCTAATATTCTTGTCGGATGTCATGAAGACGTTATCTATAGCGGTGCTAGCGAAGAGCAGGTAACACTCTTTTTGAAAAAAAGTTTGAGATCTTCTTTTTTTGAGCTTGTTTTGCTTTCCTTACCATGATATTTCGATATAGACTAGTAATTAATTGGGTTATTGAATTACACATTGCACACTGTTCTCGCTAACAATTCAAACCGTATCCGTCTTGGCCGGAAAGAGATGTTTGCTTCCGAGTTAAGGTAATAGGATTAATGGGAATGATTATGTAAAGCATATTTGGGAACAATTAGAACTGCAAAAAGTGCTTAATCTCGCATATAAAAGATAGTCGGTAATTCGTTCAGAGTATTTTTGTTTACATTCATAGTCTCATACTTTTTGGTATCTTTCAAAAGCTTTTGACTATTCTACCACGCTCACAGTCACCGTGACTTTTGGAGAATTAGGTACCTCGAACCGCTAAAAAAAAACTTTAGTAAGACGAAAAAATTATGGTGTTTTTATGTTGTAGCTCTTGAAGAAATATTATTTGGTTGCCATTCATAGTGAGTTCTTGATAATTATATTAACATCCTTGTGGTTGACGTAAACTCTTTACATAATAGTTACGATAGTCAGCTTATACTACTATCGGTAGTCTTTGCCTTGACACAAGTCCGATTACGATAAAGTTTGACAATTGAGAAATTAATCAGGGAACAAGTTGTCTTTCGATGAAAACTGTTGCTTTTCCAAATATCGTTGTCCATGGTCATATTCTTCTTGGAGAAAAACCTTCAACTCTCTCCGCTGCACCACGTTTCTGAAAAATCTTTTCCTTTTTGGAAAAATGACTATTGATAGGTGTTTTTTTGTTTCATCTTTCTAATTATTATTGTTCTATGATACGGATAGTGAAGACTGAGTGGTAGCGAAACGGTGACTCAGTGGTGTAGTGTGGTCACGCGCTCCGGTATGGGTGAAACGCGGGTGGAACTCCCGTCCAAACTTGAGTTTTTGCTCACCACTGAATTCAATTAAGCGTATTTGAAACAACATAATATTGCGGAAAGCAGTAAGGACATAAGTAATCATGAGTATTATCCTTCATCATAATTTATACGATTAACTGCCTGTGTCTTGCTCTACGTTTTAGAGTGCATACGTAATCTGTTTGTAGGGTTTCTAAAAACCTATTTAACTCATTGAATGTAGGGCGGCTTTCTCGTACATATGTCCTTTACAGCGTAATGAAAGAAATTCATCGAATTCAATCCCTTTTTCTGAACAATGCACGATTTTGACTCGTAAGTCTCCATTTTCACACAAAAACTAGTCACATGACCAATATTCTCATGGTGATAATGTGTTTACTTATTACAAGTACATGTCCCGTATAAGCAGATGATCGTTTTTGAGTGTTTTAAGATATGTTCACCTACACCTCATTTTGAGGACTTCACTTTATGAAAGATTCGTGCAACAGTTTTTTTTTGAATTTCTTTAGAAAACCCTTATTTTCACTCAAGTTTCACTCCTTTGCTTTCTTATCTCTAGTCCTTATATTCTCCACGAGCTTTGCTTCTGATTTCGTTACTAGTATCGTAATCTCTGCTTCAACACTTCATCACGTTGTTTTCAAATCATGCCAATCATTCTAGTATTTTTACACTATCTTCTAAAGATATTCTTGAAAATGCACCAATTTAAATAACATCGGCTACATGTAGCTATTTGTGTAAATACTAATGTAACATGTCTCTATTTGTACAAGCAGTACAAAGAAGATCACCATCAGTTTCCTTTTATCAAAGGTAAAATTGTCCAATACATCTTCCAGCTATTTGAGTCAGAAAGTTGCGGAGCAAAAAATTGAATATGCCTGGTAATCATTTTTTGAGCCATGCATGTGGCCCGTTATAGAGCACTTACAGTGTCCGATACACATGTTTCGACCTTGACAGTCTCATCATTTAGGCTGTACCCTTCGTTTTCATTCTAACCAATCTTTTCGGGGGAATCCAGTCCCTCATATTATTTTGACGTTGTAATTGAGCGCGGTCTTAAAAAAGCACTCGAAAGGAAAGGTATGATAGATTCACAATACGAGCCGCGAGCAATTAAGTGTACAACACCATCCATTTAGTGGTGTTTTCACCGAAACACGTAAAAGTTGTCTGCGCCAACGCTATATGAGGAGTTGGGCTCCCTCGAGAGGTTTGGCTAAAAAAAGTAGAAGGGTACCGCCCGACTGATGAGACTGTCAAGGTCGGAACACGTGTATCGAGCTCTGTAAGTTGCTCTGTAACAGACCACATGCATAGCTCAATGATTATCATTCATGATGAAATTTGAGCGTGGTCTTAAGAAAGTACTAGAAGTGAATAGTATGAAAAATTGACTGTTGGAGTCACTGATATCATGATAGTCTCAAGTGTGCATGAACAAGCTAATTAAACTAGTCCAATTTTTGTGTTTGCATGGCAAAATTGTGCAGAAGATTTTAATACTGCCTTGAACAAATATACTTAGCAGTGTGGCTTATCCTATCACTTTCACTTACACTTAATTTGACCAGCGTCACGGTTGTCATTTTTGCTGTGCGGATTGCAGTGTTCTAGCATTCGATTCATCTCCACGCTTGCTTGGAGATTTCAGCCTCTTCACGAATGTTGTAGTATACTGGTCGAGCACGTGTCGTTGCAGTCTCGACGACAGCCAGGCTGGGGTTTCCTATGGGGCGTTCGTTACTGATTGCCAGAGAGTGCTGGGAGAGAGTGAGGGATCAGCCTTGCACTGAGTCACGTCGAACATCACTAACTCGGCCACTGGCCTCTTTGTATGTCCAATAAACATCAGAAAATGTGTCGTAGTTTTATGCGGCTAGAAATATTGCTTTTTTAGGTGAGTAGAATCTCAACTCCAGCTGATCTCCCGATGTTTCGATTTGGCTAACATGCTGACATTTCTTGCAAAATGACATTTCATGATCTCTTGTTTGACTCTCTTAGTTTTTATTGTAACGACTCTGTATCAAATAAAAACTAGCTTGCTTTCGACAAAGTGGCACTAATCAACATCACACGTCTGATCGACTTTTGCCTCTTCTAAGCTCACCATTCTAATGTTAGAAAAAGTGGTATTCGTGCGTTAAAAGAATGCATAATAAGAAAGCGTAAATTTGAACTTAGCTCAGTGACAGCAGTAAAATTGACACTGGAAAAATTGTGGGAAAACCTCTACAAGAATTGTGATTCATATAATCTCCACCAATGCTTCCCGCACGTATTTGTTGGTGGCTATGAAAAAAGTCATGTGCACCACCAAAACAAGTTGAACAAAACTCTATCATCATAATCCCTGCAGTCCTTTGAACGTTTCATGAAGGGTCAAATTCAATATTAAATGTTCAAAAAATGGGATTACTTATATCAGCATAAAACTGCGAACTTATTTTGCTGACGCTAAGCTGACCTAAGGCAGAATGGAAAAGCGAAGTTCTACATAATAGTTTGCATAACCAATCAGAATTCATTTTATTTGATCGCCTATTGCGGTGTTCCGATGTATCAAAAAACCCAATAATGTAGAGTGGTATACAAAAACGCTTGCGTCAGCTCAGATTCGAACCCAGATCTCACTCTTTCAGCTGGAATCTCTTCACGCCAGACCGTGGACGGTTGACTGTTGACAGATAACACGTTGCAGCGTAGAAAGAGTGGTGTCAAAATAAGCGTAGGTAATGCAACGGTCCAGCACGCGCTCCCGGGAAGAGTGAGATCGGGGTTCGAATACCAGCTGACGCAAACGTTTTTATGCACCACTTGACATTATTGGGTTTATGATAGTTTGTGTAAAAAAAGTGCGTGCCGCTTTGGTGTCTCCATTTCATTTTTGCAGAGAAACTGCATAACTTTTGTATCTATTAAGTGCGCATTCTCTTGCGAACATTTTGGTTCACAACTTGCCTATACTTACTTTAAGATGGAGTTGTCTTGGAAACAAATTCGCTTGGTATTCATGCACGAATAGAGCGCAGGGAAAATGATAGTGAAGCAATGCGCAATATTAATGGAGCTTCCGGTGAGGATACGGTTGCAGAAAGGCAGAAAGGAAGGCTAGGAAGCGGATTACGGACCTCAAAGTTGGAGACAATAGCCTCGAGAAACAGTCGCGCTTGAACAGAGTCTACAGGAAACTCCATTAATCCTACAAGTTGCTTCATAAACTTTTTTCCTACACTCCATGAGCACCAAGCCAGTCTCTTCCCACGACATCTCCGCCGTTAGCAAGTATAGTCAAGTTGTTCAAAATGCTCACAAGAAAATGCGCAATTGGAAAACATAAAAATTATGCAGTTTAGTAGCAAAAATCACATTAAAATCCAAAACGGTATGAAATTCTTGCAGAACCCATTAACAACAAGGAGCGGGTGCAAGGTAGCAATTCTAACTTCAATAAAAGTGATCTGTCTGTGTGAATGATTGATTCCTGCCAGTACAGCTGGGCTTAATGCCGCTATGTGCTTACCAGACGCAACCCTTTAGAGGTGTATTGCTAACAGCGACGACAGTTTATATTGAAGAAAGAGTGGTAGCAAAGCGATAACTTCGACGGTGTGGCGGTTGCCCGCGTTCCTTGCATGGGTGAAATGCGAGTTCAGATTTCGCCTGAAATCAGGTGTTCTTCACAACACTCAATAACCTCAGATGACTGGTCAATAGCGCTTTCCCCTATAAATGAGCTAGAACGATACTTTATGAGATTTATTCCACCCTACTCCATTCGTCTTGATGCGACGACGAATACGAAGATTACTATCTAAAGGAGGTCAGCTGCTTTGGAAATTCGGCGTAATTCATCATTACTTTCAACGATGAGAGAAAACCAACAGGGAAACTTAATCCATTCTAGAAAAGGTTCATAAAAACGCAGGTGAGCTCATAAATACAAACAGATTAGTGCGCAGGCTCACTTGGTCTCGGAGAAAGGCGCCATAGTATTTCCGTATGAGCAAAAATCTACATCGAATGACGATTTCAACAATTACTTCTTACATGGTTCGGTCTCCTCTCGTTATCTCCTATCCGCCAACATCACCGTGTTTGATTTTGAATTACTCGAGTACAAGTAAGATTCAAGGAACTAATGAAGGACAATGAAAACCAAATGACAACTACAGCAACAGTGAAGAGTTTCAGATCTTTATTAAAATCACTATTTTGCTATTTGCTGCTGGATATGATTATTGCCAATTCTTATTTTGGAAATCGGGAGTTGGAGGGCTATGTCCAGGTGGCTAATGATGCAGGTTATTACAAGGGAAGCTTGCTAGTTCGATATCCCCTGTCAACACTCCTACAGTAGCACAATGAGCGCCTTGGGTGCATCGTAGCTAGGCTACCTCCAAGACGACTAGGAGAATCGCCTCGACCAGCATTTCAAGACACTCATGAAGAAGACGAATCTTGAACAACAGCCGAAATACGCGAAATTTTCGAAGACATTTCTGTAGGATCTGGTGCAAGATAGAAATGTGAGGACATGTCGTGTAAAGTAAATAGCCACTAAATGGAAAAATAGACATTGCTCCTTTCTGATTAGAAAAGGGCAAATGAAAAGCCATCTGATTCGCTGGGGAAGAGCTTTTCATAGGAGTGTTAGTAACCCTTAAAAGCTGAGACTTGAGACCACAGCCTCACTTCACCAGTTTTCAAGAAAAACTTCTTTTGATGTTGTTACATGAGAAGATTTAATGGCTTGAATTTTTCGTCGGACAATGCTCTTTTTTAATACTACTATTGATCATTCGATAGCATCGAATCTAATTCCAGCGCTGGGCTTGAGTCCTGAAAAGACCGCTCCTCTGAAACGCAGTAGGTAAAATAAGTTAAATTCCATCTGCGATCAAAGTCCAATCTGGCCAGTTCATGTATGCGTTGCTGGCTGAGGCAGCCACGTTTGATAGCACGATGATCATCGAATTTTCGGGCATATGAACGCGCAGAGAAGTGAAGCGTCAGCAGTTCACGTGCTTCCGTCATACGTACGCACGTGAACTGGCCAGATTGGCACATCATAGCAAATGGTGACTCAACTTATTTTACCTACTGCCTTTCAAAGAAACGGTCTTTTCAGGATTTAAGCACAGTGTTGGAATCAGATTTGTTTACGCCATCGAATGATTAATCACAGTCCGAAAAAGACCCCTACTCGGCGAGAAATTTGCATATCTTAAGCCACAAAATCTCTTTTTGTTGCAACTTCAAAACAAGTCTTTCCGACGACGTGGGGCTGTAGTCTCATGTCTCAGCTTTCGAATGGTTACTAACACTGCCATAAAAGTCTCTCATCAGAAAACGAGATCGGTCTTTTATTTGTCCCCACTTAGGTGAATTGTACCGTAGATGTTTCATACTCCTTCAATTCTTTTAGACCACCACTTCTTCTCTTCCAAGCTGTAATAGACATACCGGGAGCATTTTCTTGGGTAGCAATCGTTTGTCTCATAAGATACTCGTGTATATTTGTGTGCAGATGTCTCTCTTGGCTCAAAATATCGCAAATAGAATCACGTCACTGCCATTTCAGTCATGCCTCAAAACTGAATATATCTCCGCGGGCATAGATTAAATTGTTGTTTGCACGGTACAATTCTGGTATGGGATTTTTACCACTTCTTCCCATCTTTGCAATCTCTTGATGTGATTTATATTGTAGTAAAACATCTTTTGTTTCGAATTCTCCCCGCTCAACAGCAGACAGCTTCAAAAATATGCCTGCCGTGCTAACTTTCAATTAGACGGCGGAATTCACAGGTACTCTATTACAATTCAAAAAAGCAAAGCATGGTCTTTGATTAAAAGTTGTTCAGTCCGAATAAGTCCCCGATCTTTGTTAGAGAGGGATTTTATGAACCAAAAGCGTCTATGATTATGAAAGACGTGCTTCAAGCGTTGCTTCTAGAATCTGAGGATTCTGAAAGTAGAATTAAGCATTCTACGGTTTTCCGATGTGAGAAATGGTGTGATTTCTTGTGCTAGGGATATGGAGCATATCGGATTGAAAACAAAAATACTCATGCGAAACGTCATAGGAGCGAACGAAACAGCAACCTCCTCTCCCATGGCAGGCACCATTAACCTCGGCTGCACCACTTTCGAGTGAGTGGTTAGTGATTCTGGTCATTGGAGAGGAAGTTTCTGGTTCGATTTTTACAAGGAACTTAACAACACATCTTTTGATATCGATTGATGTTAAAGGCTCCTCCATGTACATAATCATCATGGGAGTGAAACGCTTTTCAAATAAGCGGCTGTTAAATCAGATCCAAGAATATAAATTTTCTCAATACCTAGCGCTTCATATGCTAGAAGGATCTGATCTGGAAATGAAGACCATAGCTACATGTCGTATACTCGCATCGATACATCAACACACCAAACATTCACATTTTCCTGAATATGCGGAGGGAGGAGGATTTTCTACAAGCATTTTGCATATCAAAACGTTTATGAGTCAGCAATAAATGTACTGAGATTAAAGTTCGAATCATATTCACAAAAAATCTAATTGAACTATTTTCCCTTTTCTATAGATTCAAATATTTTTGAATCAACAAGGTATTAAAGCAATGACTACATTCACTAATGCCTTTTTTTCTGTTTTTTCCATGTTCTTCTAATGCCTGAGAGTCGGTTGTCGGCTCTTTATCACAGCATTCATAATGCTACTGATCTGCTTGACAGATTACAATAACTAACTGATCTGTATGGTTGTTATAGTGCAGAAAGAGTGATAACAGGGCAAGTGACTCTGTAGTGCAACGGTTAGCGCGTACCACCGAAAGGTTGAAACACGGGTTTAACTCCTGCCCGAAGCTCAAAGTTTTGCATAACACCAAACATTATCGGTTACAACACTCTTATAACAACGCACTACTGCAAAAAAAGAGACCTGCACTGTACACCAAGCGTGCCTTATTATCCCTTTAGTGTTCTGGCTAGTGGGCAGAGAAGTCGAAGAAGTCGACGCAAGTCCATTTTTATAACTGGCGCCTTACGTGCGGCACGCCCGTTCGAACGAACGTGGCGGCAAATGTGACTTGTTAAGCATGACGCCACGTATGGTGGGAAAAACGTGACGAACTACCCAGGATTTAACCACTACATTCTAGTGAACAATATTGATTCACATAATTGCATTTTCTCTTAACTTTTTTTGATGTGCTATCGCATCGAGTTAATGAGAACTAAAAGACTTGTTACCATTTCTATGTTGATTTAAGTAGCACATATTCATGATGAATCTGCTTTTTTGATCACTTAGGACGAATTTTTGACAACCATAATATTTTGAAGTTGAAAATTTAATGGGGTTCTAAAACAGATTTTGATCTTTCGTTCTAAAAGTAGAGGTTGCTGCGAAATGTTTTCATGTTCTTGAACATCTGAAGAACTAAAACATTCAAAGTCCTAACCAAACACTTTGGTTGTGAGCATCAAAAATGAATTGTCACAAAAACCCTTCCGATCTAGAGTGATGAGCAAAACCTCTGCGTCAGGCGGAAGTCGAACCCCACATCTCACTTTATGCGAGAGCGCGTATTCTAACCAGTTTCACTACTGACGTCCGTTTGCTCATCACTCGTTCTACGCTACAACGCATCTATCTGCCAGCGACCAGCCGTCAACGGCTTAGCCCAGGTAGTCGTTTATCGACATAAAACCCAGTCACGCTGAAAGATATTGGGTACTAGACGATCGAATGTAAGTAATTCCGTTTTATTTGAGTGCTCATAGCGGTGGTATGATGTTTATAGAAAGGAATTATATATGATCATTTAGTAATCAACATCTGTCAGCTTGACTCGGTTCAATGTCGATTAGCGAATACCTGGGTAAAGCCGCTGACGGATAGTTGCTGACAGATAGATGCGTTGTAGCATAGACAGAGTGGTGAGCAAAACGGACGTCAGTAATGCAACGGGATAAAGCACGCGCTCCCGTCCAAAGTGAGATGTGGGTCCGAGTGCCGGCTGACGCGAAAGTTTTGCACATCACTCTACATCAGTGGGTATATTTGAAGCATCATACCACCGTTATAAGCGGTTAAATTGAAAGGAATTCTATTTGTTATACAATGCTATGACCGGCTGCATAAACAAAAAGATTTCGTCTCTATAAATATTGAACTTGCCTATTATTAACAGAAATTTGACGGCTTTAACGAGTCCTCTCAAGTTTTAAAGAAATAGGAATAAATGGAAAGAAACACAGCTCGTTACAAGATCATGCAATGTCTCTATTTAAAAGTGAGAGGTAAAGTAATCGAGAACTTATGGATTGGAATCATTTATGGGGCAGTGATTATGTTGTACGATTTCCAATAGTGCTAATTGTACCGGGTAAATTTTGCACAGTTCTGCTTATTTGTGTAGAAACTTCTTGCTAATAGGATGTATTACACTTCTGATTGAAATATAATATTTATCACTATCGTTTTTTAAGTCTGTCCACTATTTTAATCAATTTCCCTTGGATTCAATGATTAGAATCTTCTTGAGAAAAACACTGAAATGCAACAGCAAACGGTATAACATCAATGAGTGGACTATTCAAACATGTCGCTTGTAGAGAGAATGACAGAAAACAGAGGAGAACGCTGTATGACGTTGAACCAAATCATAACAATGATAGAGCGAATATATCAATACTATGGGACATCCACTTTAAAACACTATCTTTGCTATTATTACACGAAAAGTGATTGAAGTTGATATGAAAAGCGACTATATTAAAAGGTACAGAAGAATGTAATACAAAGCGACATGGCATATATTCAAGATATGCAATATAAAGTCATTGGAACGAGTACTACCCACATCATTGTACGGAAAGATATGGTAATGAGAGGTAAGCTGTCAATCTTCGCCTTCGAATGGTTGTAGTGACCGGCGAAGAAGCTCATAAATAGTGTTCGTAATTCCCCAAGCCAATAGTGAATGCGTATAATTCAGATGAACCTAGGCAAATTTTGAAAAAGACTTGAATTGGGTTATCATATGCTACACCAACCGTGGAAAATATTTACTGTCGTACGATAACATTCATCTCATTAAAAAAATCATTTATGTTATCGGATATTTTTGAAGAATTTTTACCTGGATAAAGGACTTCCCACAAACTTTCAGTAACTATACAAAAGCCTAGATCTCAGAGAATTCACAGATGTACTTTTTTCGAAAAAGGCCCTTTCTATAGCGCTGTAGGATTCTAGATAAGCTTGTGTTTCACACACTGTGCACTTATCGCGCTTTCAGGTCGCATGACAGAGCTCTTCCCCTGGACAACTCAGTGACTATTCAGTAGCGCAGAATTCGATGATTTCAACATTATGCTTAGTTTCTGAAAAGTCTATCCTACTGCGCTGTAGCAGGAAAAAAAAAACATACTTTCTCATGTCCTGGTTTTGCAAAGTTTTAACACTAGAAAACGCGGGTCATCTTTCTTACAAATAATGTACAACATGAAAGTAAATTGAAGAAGAACTGAAGGAAAATGAAAGTGAAAGATAGAAGAGAAAGTTTGATTGCATTAAAAGCCTACAATCAGGCTCAAAACAGAGTACACGCCTACAGCAAAAAATCTTTCTTTTCTTCTAAGTTGGACGAGAATAACCACAGCTGGACGTGGTGTTGGCGTGTTGGCATGTCACGTATAGAGACAAAGAAATTGTCACATCCGCATTATTGAAGACATTTCTTGGCTTCTCTTTTCATAATATACCCCTCTTCAAGAGACTTGATCAGTGGATCTCCATACTAATTTTGCAGCAAAAAGCCAGAAAAGAGATTCTGTCATCGCAAAAAGAGTTTGTCATCGCTCACACAGCAAACTGTAAATATCATAATGAAAAGACTGAGATCCACACTTTTCCAAACGTAGTAAGAAATCAAAGAAAAGCTCAAAATGTACTGTGAGTAGCTGGTCGAAAGATTCAAAAGGTGTACAAGACGACTTGATCGCTCAAAAAAAACCTGTGCGTCTTCACGACACGAAAGATTCGCTCGAGCGCAGATTGAAACTGGATACAGATCCCACTGCTACCCTTATAAGACGTTAATAAACACGGTTGCAGAAGATTTGTGTGAAACGGCTTGCATCAGTGCAGCCAAGTACGGCTGTTGAAAATTCAGAAATGTTCCAGCTCGCCTTGCCCTTCATTTAAGGCAAAGTAAGAGCAGCTATCAAGCACTTCTTTAAAGGCAGAATTACACAATTCAGTGGTAGCGACCGAATTATTCCCAAAAATCCTAGAGCGCTAACTAGCCCGTAACTCACTGTACGAACGTTCCTGCCGAACAAAGAGTTGCATAATTGCCCCGAAGACGGCGAAGGCGATTGCACGAGATCTGGTACGGCATACGTAATCTTGTAAGACATGCGGGGACGAATGCATCGACGAAAGGGTAGACCACACCGCGTCCGTATCGAAGAACAACTAGATGGAAAACGCAATTTCAATTAAAAGACTTGCAAAAAGCAAAGACAAAAGATTATCAACACTACTATAACAAATTCGTGTCCAGCAAAAGGGATTGGAAATATTAGACCTGAGCTCAAGAGAAGGCGAAGATGTTGAAACCTTAGCCGAATAAATCTTACTTTTATCAACTTCGCGGTACTTGGCTTGATAAAGCTTGATTAGATTGACTAGAATAATAGAATTAATACCTCTAATGCTCTGCAGATATCAGTAGAGCCTTAAATAATGCGCAAAACAACAACGCTTTCCTAAATCCTTTCGCGATCGTGATTCCACGATCTAATCTCTATACTCCAACGCTGAACGGTTTGTCTCACCTCCTCCGCATCTCTGGCCTCTAGCGTGCTGCATCTGACAATGGCACGCTGAGGGTTACAGATGCGGCGGAGCTGGAGTACGCCTCTCCGCGTTGGGGGTTAGAAATGCAGAAACCGTGGGTCCTCGGTCTCGAAAGGAACAAAACGGTAACGACGCCTTCTAACGAACCGAGCAATCACAGTTTCCGTTACTTCTGTACAAAGTCTTCTACCTCATAGTAAAAGGGTTTGGAAACCTACGTAGCACTGGAACCTGTGACCATATACCGCAAAAATATACCTTCTAGCTCTTCAAAACAGTAAAACCTTAATTGCTTTTGATAACTACTGATGTAGGTTGCATACTAGCCCTCTCGGGATCGTGGACAAATTTTCTCTGCATCTCGAACCCCCAGCGTGGAAATAGATCGTATACAACATTGTACTATTTCAAATGTATTCTTGTTGTTATTTTAATATTTATGTGTCGTGCAAATGTATTATGTTGTTATGAGAAGGAAAATAACAACAGTAGTACAATTGAAATAATACAACAATACAATCAATACGTTCCCGCGCTGGGAGTGAGAAACCCTGAGGAAGTGGGCCCAAAGCACCAAAAGGGTTAAAGTAGTACTAACTGCCACAAAATTTCCTCAACCTCCGACGTTTTGCTCTCAGCATAGATCTAATTATTGAGTGAATAGTCGAGTATTTTATGAAACTCAAAAGGAAATAAATCTTTGTTACCAAAATATATACACGGTTCAAAAATGTTGTGAGATACGAGAAACTTTGAACCACGGACAGAAATCGAAACCACAGCTCACCGTTTCTGAGGGCATGTGTTAAGTCATAGGACAATGGGAGCGCTGGCAGTGCAACAGGTTGCACGAGCCCCTGAAACAGCGAGATGTGGTTCGATTCTCAACGAATGTTCAACTCTCCTCAGTACTTTTCTATGCTATCGGATTAATAGTCGTAACATCATAATACCGCTGACAGCAGTTGAACAAAAGAGTTCTTGTTGACAATATCAGCGTAGATGTGCTCGAAAAACATTCCAAAAAAGAAACCTTGCCAAAACAACTTTTTCAAAGATAAAAGGTTTCCACAGCGATCATCAGCTTTTAAAGTCGGCTTCCCTTCATTTGGTCAAGCCAAAGGATGAATTGTCGGCTTTAATAAATTTCTAGGCAGTGGGTCATACAGTCGACTCCGTAGTGCTGTTTGAGAAGACTAACTAGATATCTAGCCTTTACAATGACTCGTAGTAGCCTACCAATGTATCGAGTTAAGTCGGTGCTGCTGTCCTCGCAGACAAGTGTGGTATCAATCCATCCTCCCCTGACAGATGGAAGGCTTAGCGAGACTAAAGCGCGCGATTGCAAAATCGACCATCAACTGATCGCTTATGTGGCTGCAGAGCAGCTATATCCACTGCGCCACACAAGCCCTGCCCACAAGTACAGGATGATGATTTTGATCACACCGTTAAGGATCGTAAGAAAGCATTTTGAACTCAAAAGAAAGAAACATAAATTATACCAGAACACACTGCAGATTGAGGTGACCTGATATCACTGAATGAATCAAGGAGCACGAAATCAAGCACGATATCACAAAAGCCAAATTCGACAACCTGAAACTGGGTGATTTAATCTGTCGAAGAGCCTAAAAGTAAATCAGATTTTGTTCAAATAACCTTTTGAATACACAGAAGAGTGAAGAATTTATGGATATTGTTATGAAACTAACACCACAACGCGCTGTTCCTCTTCCATTCGACATATATCGGCATCGCTTCAGGAAAAAATTCATCACTGCATCGAAAGCTGTATAGAATTGTGATGGAAGCTAGAAAATTTGCGCGTTTGAAGATGTCTCCTAGGAGAGTTCAACCTGCATTTACTAGCTGCATTCACCTCTGTTCGTCGTTTAAGCAGAGTTCTAAATGTAAACGAATCCGCTTGGAAGTATTATGCAGCGAATATATCATATAAAAAACAGCAAACGATGCAAAATTACAGATTTAAGCCTAAGTGCTCTACGAAGGCAAAACAGTTTCGCAGCGAAATCTAGTTCGCTCTTACACCGGCATAGGTCTCCACGCATTTTTCTAAAATTCACCTGATAAGAATGAATTTGGAGTAATCGAAGAGAACGGGAATGATAAACTTCGATGCATGAATTCTGTAAAAAACTTCGTTTCCACGAATGGCTGCTCATAAACCGTCTTTGTAAAAATGAGGCCGGTCTTCTGATATCGAGAGATTACCGAGAAGGATTTCATCGTCAAACGTTACTTGCCCATCACAACTAGAAAAAAGCCAGAACAGAATTTCCTGAAGCACTAACGACTTCATGAGCTGACATAAAGGATTCTTCAGAGAGGGACTGAAAGTGTTCCAGCACGAGGAGCACTGTGCACAGATCAAACTATTCTTTGTAAAGCGCCGCTATTAACTGAAATAAGATACAAGTAAAAAGCCATGCCGCATGTTCAATCCGATACAGTTCTGTCACAAGGTAGCATTTTCCAACCCTTTCGGAGAAAGACTTTTCGAGCCCTTTCCTCGAGCTTACAATGGTTATTCAATAGCGTGAATTTCCGCAATTCCAATACTGTGCTTGTTTACCAGAAAGACCTTTCAATTGTGCTTCGTAAGCACTAATGAAATTAAATTTCATATTCGGCATGCGATGTTCACTAAGCTTGGATATGAATGGAATTTCACACCGCAACAAAGGGTTTCGAGCAGACTAGGATAAATGGATGGTCTTTTGACAGACTTCTCCTTTTTGAACACGAATTCATGTTAATCCTAAGCTAACATTGATTTCTGGCGATATCTTCATAAAGCGCTCAAGGAGCGAGAAGAAGATCATGTCTGCCACTTCTACGTTCAAAGTGCTGGACCTCGAGCTTAGTAGAGGGTTCATCTGGAAATATAAAATGGAAGTGAAAGGTTGAACCCATGCAGCGATAAAATTCGGTTTCTTCTACAATTCCAACTTAGACATAAAATACTTCACGATACAGAAGGAAAATTCTCAAATAAAAAGTAAATCAAACTCGATTATGAGCACCAATTTCGTAACTAAATTCTAATTTCGCGGCTGCAATGCACTTGAGAATTTTTTTTTCAGAAAACAAACAACGCATTGGAACCGACTACATTCAACCTATCGAATAATTACTGGAAGTTTGAGGAAAATCAAAAAGGGCTTGTCCTCAGATTGAAAGCGCGTTCCAATCACAAAATGATACTCATAATCACTCAAAAAGATTGCCTTTCCAATAACGACAATAAATAAAAAGTGAAACTCACAGACATTTTCCAACTCGTCAAGAGCACTCTCAGCGGCAAGACGAGTTATATCGGAGACCGATGCCTAAACGATCAGTTATCGAGATGCATTTGGTAAACATGCTCGAGTGTTTCTCGCTACTGCTATAAGTTTTGAACACTTTGACTGCTCCCTCCAACAATGGTGATAAGTCCTGAGTCGAGTCGAACACTGGAAGTAACTTACATATGCTTTATAAGAATCAAAGTGATAAATGTAATAACGCTGTGAGCGCCAAAAACAGCGCATGTAGCACAGTGGTTAAAGGTGCTCTTCGCTGTACAGCGGGTCAATGGTTGGACCTCGCGCTCATGGCTCACCAAGCCATCCATCCCCTTTGGGGGTCGGTAAATTGGTATCACACTGATCTCGGACTTGTCCGGGAGTATAAGCAGCACTGACTCGATACAACGGGAAGCCACCGCGAGTCATTTCAAAGGCCATGCATGCATCCATTCACCGCAATCGAAGTTGCCAGCTTTCCTTTATCCTTTAGCTTTGAAGACCAGTGTTGATAGGCAGGCAAAGCCGCTCCGTCGCTCGCGGAGCAGTCAGTGGGACGACATGAGCATCTCTGTGCATGCATGTCTGTCTGCTCTCCGACGAGACGCGACGCCTCTATTACAGCAGCTGGGTGAGAGCTGATGCCGCGCGGCTTGGTTCAAAACGTACCATATGATACTTAAAGGTTTGATAAAGCAGCGGTACTTATTTTTTGAGCTTCCAAAAACTAAGTTACTAGGCATCCCTAGCCAGCCACTGCCACAATTAGAGAGTATTTTAAAGGGAAACACCATTACAAACTCTTATTTTAGGTCATACAATAGGCCCTGTAAGCCCTGAAAATATCGGGCAATTCAAATCACACCAGAAATATGACAATCAAGCTACAATTAGTTTAGGAATCAAAACAATCGCTCGCGCATTCTGTTGAGGTGCCCTTTTCAATTTTTGGGAGTTGAATGGCGGTTGATCACCCCATAGTATAACTATTTCACACTAACGGTCACGCAAAACCTTTTTCCACAAAGAATCAAGAAATTCGGCTACGTTGTCAAACATCCTAAAGTGTTAGAAGCACAGTGGCTAGTGATGCGACATATCAGGAAGGATGGTGATAAGCAGGGCCCAGTTCAATCCCTATTCAACACTCCTCTATAACCAATCATCTAAACGTCTCGGTTTGGCTACTTCTAGGATTCTAGAAAGAATCAACTCAACCGACTTTCGACAAGGTTCATGGAGAAGACGAAGTTCTATATCAGCAGCAGAAGTAAATTATGAAAGGTTTCGAAGACATTTGTGGAGGAAAATGCTGCGAGGAAACGAATGGGACTTGAAAGGGCTGGAATCTGTCCAATAAATTGAGATGATAGGTCGCGTAAATAAATAATGCTTCAAAAAATATTTTTGTCTTCACTCGTAAAAATAAGAGCGACTGTGGCGCACTGGTCAAAGGTGCTCTACGAAATACACGTGGCAGATCAACAAATGGTCCGCAGTTCGATGCCGTGCTCAAGGCTCGCCAATTCGTTCATCTCTCCGGGCTCGGCAATTTGGAATAGAATATAGCAGCACTGTCCTGATATATCTATCGGTTGGCCACCGTGAGTCAGTGTAGGCGACAGATACACATTCAATGACCCAAACGATATTCGATGAGGACGAGTGCATGGTGCATCACTCGAGGATTGATCAAGGTTGAGAGCTTTATCCTTATTCTTTACACATCTTCAGCCAGTAGCAGCTACACCTAAAGAGCAATTTGAAGCGAACGCCAGACTGTGACCATCTGTTTGAGCCATATTAGATAATAAGTCTTGAAGGCTTCGCACAGACTCAAATCTCTTACTAAAAGGACGAATTTCCTGATGTCAATCAATACTCGAGGATTGCGCCATGCACTCATTTTCATCTAGCATGGCTTGGGGTGAATTCACAATCAAATGATAATCGAACTATAATAAATTAATAATCAAACTAATTCCTTACTGTTCTGTTAAGGTAAAATTCGAACTTACAAGTGCTGGACGGCGGTCCATTACTTCATAACACAACTATTTTACATTGACAATAATGTTTATGGTTTGTTCGCGGAGTAAATCAGCTAGGTCAAAGAACATTTTGAAGGAAAAAGCGGAATGGCTGGTGAGCTGAGTATCACGGAGCCAAGATATAAGCAAGACGGTGGTTCTACCCCCTTCAACACTCTTGCAATCAATGAACGAACTCCTAATAGAATGCTTTAGCTCGGCTGCTTCCAAAATTTCGCGAATAATCGTCTTGAGCAGTGTTTGAGATATTCACGAGGAAACAAAATCCTCAAGCAGCAGCTGAAGCAACACGCGAAGCGCTCAAAGATCTTCGTGGAGGATGATTGAATGGAAATTCAAACGCACAAGCGCTGGAATACACACAGCAAACTCTGATGTCATGTAATTCAAATAATAAGATATTTTGTGGACGCTCTCGGCGTTGATTGTTTCCTAAGTGATGCGCCATGCAACCTTTGTTATCCAGCTTTGTCTTTGGTGATCAAATGCATAATCGTCCTTTGCAATTACTTTCAGTGATCCACCATTGTGTCCAATGAGTGCTGTTGGCTCCTAAACGAGTCTGTGGAGAAATTTCAGAGATTCTGAAGCAAGTCTGACAGCACATAGCTCAGGCTAACTAACAGAAATAAAAAATACATCAACTGCTTTTCATTGTAGATCGTTCTGAATGGAATGTTTTAAAAAAATCAGTCATATACTAATATTATACTCGTGAAAAACAATGGGGAACACCATAGAGTATTGAGTGATATGCAAAACACTCGATCTCAGTCGTGTGTTCACTTTTTACTTATCACTGTTCACCTATTTCTACTTTTCACTACATATGTTTGGAATCTTAAGG
The DNA here is from genome assembly GCA_019055375.1 of Parelaphostrongylus tenuis. Taxonomy (NCBI): domain Eukaryota; kingdom Metazoa; phylum Nematoda; class Chromadorea; order Rhabditida; family Metastrongylidae; genus Parelaphostrongylus; species Parelaphostrongylus tenuis. The sequence goes on along the minus strand of JAHQIW010000859.1, from coordinate 4,520 downwards.
AAGCCGAGCTGGGCATTGTTTGTTGAAGTGTTAAAAGATTTTTTGGTACTGTTTAGTTACAAGCGGACAAATAAAAAATCGATCTCATAGAAGATGTAAATATTTCGCGCCAGACAGAGCTCTTTCTTTGGGTTGCTAACATCATTTGATAGCGTAGTCGTTTCTGATTCCCACGCTATGCTTATACACTAAGAAGACCGTCTCTCTAAAACGCAGCGGGTAAAATTAGGTGAATTGCCATCTGCGATCAAGTGCGTCCTTGGCCAAATCACGTGCGGCTGGCTGAGACAGTCACGTTCGTTTACGCGATGACCATTGATTTTTCGGGTATATGAACGTGTAACCAATCATCGCGACAGCAGTTCACGTGCCGCTTCACGAACTCGCACGTGAATTGCCAATGACGGTTCTGTCGCCGATGGGAATCCAATTTATTTCACCCGCAGCGCTTCTGGGAAACAGCCATTTTAGGATAACTGCGCAATGTTAGAATCAGAAATGATTACACTATCGAATAATCACCAATACTTCAAAGAAAGAGCACTGTCTGGTAAGGAACATGCGCTTCAGCCACTCAAGAATTTTCCTCATGAGTGAACGTCAAAAAGGCTTTCCTGAAAACCCACAACGTAATGCTATAGCGCGAAGTCTCAGCTTTTGAATAATTACTAACATTACTTTGAGAATTTCCTCTTCAACAATTTATATTGGTTTTTGATTTAGCCTTTTATAATTGAATAGTACTAAAAATATTTTAGCGCTTCAACACGCAACGTTCGTTTTGGTTATCTTCGAGATTCCAAGCAAACGTGCTCGACCAGTATTGTACGATGTCCATGGAAAAGATGAAAAACCAAATAGAGTACAAGAATTACTTGGGTTCGTACAATAGAGGTAAAACTGCGATGCGGGCCAATTAACGTGGAAAATAAAGTGTATTCTCCATGATCGTCGCATTATACAACTTGAGAGTCTTGAGGATGATTCTCCAACCTGGGCCCTCGCTCTTCATGCTGAAGAGTGCTGGTGGAATCAACCCAGCGTAGAACGGCACCGTGCTTCACTAGCTAGTCGGCCACAAGCCTTTGAAGGTAACTTTAAGAGGAGACAGCAGAATAAACTTACTGCATGCTCGGCCACTGCGAGTCACTGTAAAGGCCAGATAGCATTCATTAAATACAGGGTACGCTAATTGGAGACAAATGCGTGACACACCTCTTAGAGACTTTGCAGACTGAAAGATCTATCCATTATCTACCAAAGGTAAACTTTAGAAACAGTCGGCCACAGTCGACAGCGATTCGCAGTCTTCAAAAAAATCTCGTACCCAAGTTCCATCTTTACTAGAAGCTTTTGAGAACGACATGGAAATATATCCCATCTGTTCCACGGGTGGGTGCAACCTTGTCTGTTTCGCCTTGGCATGGATAGCGTAGTATTTACAGAGTGCTAGTCAGTATCTCGGTACGGGTGATAGACAATCAGCATTACTTGAATGCATAAGAGTATTGGGAACAAGAAAGGTGTCCTATACACTTATTAACATACATAAAATATTCTTCAAAAGATGCTTATTGATCGTAAATCTGACTATCGATACCGAACGGATAATTCATTATAAGCGCTCCGATGAACCATGATTATGTATGGAACGTGCGGATATAAAAAAGCACTGAACCAAATACATGTGCTTTATGGCTACCTAAATGTAGACAGCAAGTATTGTTTGTTTCTTCTCTACCGTAATCACATAATTCCACACTATATGATGCGCAATTTCAACAACTTTTTCACTGAATTCTATTCACTCATCACCGTTCTCGAAAGATTCTTGATTTGAGGTGTTTATTCGGAGGCTGTCTGAGTCTTGATCTTCCTCAAGGATGCCGTCCAGCGCTCAATGAACTTGTTCCTTTTGAAGTTCCGTGATACTGTTACAAAGCATTTCGATCCCTTCACCAACTGTGATGGATCAGATAGGGCCTTCCAATGGTCTAGTAGAAATTTCGCAACCCTAATGAAATGAAGAGATGATTCACACGGACGGTAGACCAGATCAGACTAATAACACAGCGTGCATTACTTCTAACCATTGCCCTGACAGCGCTCACAATTCCAAACAAAGGCCAAAAACATTGGAACTTAGCTTCCAATTTCATACAAGCTTCAGTAGTTAATGATACGTGACGACGCTAATTTTCTGTAAGGTTCGCGATGACTCCTATGGAGGCGACACAGGCCACAATGTCACACAATTTGGAAGCCGAGAACGGGTCTTAACGATTGTTTTGGTTTTTTTCTGCGTTTTAGAAAAATTCCTTTGTTTTTTATGCTATAAATGCTCCGTGCTACTCTCTACATCTCATCGCCCGCTATGCCACCGTGCTCCTTTCAATATTCAATTAAGTTTTATAAATTATGAGAGTATAGTTGAGTGTACACCTCGAGAATTTCACGCTTTCTCTTTTCAAACAAGATCCGAAAATCATCGCAGCTATTGAAGATTGGAACGTAGCAAAATCTCTAAAGCTCTCGGCGTTGATCAATTCCTGAGGATGGCACCGCCTTTGCCCCATCTGGCATCGTTTGACGTAATTTAATTCATATCAGACCTTTACAGTGATTCGCGATGGCCTACCAATATACGGTGTCGGTGCTGCTATCCTCCAAATGGATCTGTTACCAATTAATCGACCCCAATGAATGGAAAGATTGACCACTCTTGACACAGGATCGAATCATCGATCATCGATTATTAACCATGTGTGAATAGCAGAACACCTTAAATACTGCATCATACGCGTGACTGTAGAATAACAAACAACAAGATCTTGCGTACTGCGTGCGATGCCAACTCATAGAGGGTCACATGCCTCTTTTTGTGATTCTTCAATAGCTGCACACACTTTTTAAAGTACCATTTTTGTCGAAAATGAGTAATTGAATGGTTAATTTACCTTCGGAATACCCGCGATTTGAATGCACTGGTGAAATTACTAAATGACTGCAAAAGTATAGAAACTTCTTTTGTGCACTCAAATAAACCATGAGAAAGAAAATGACCCCTTGCAAGGTCATGCCGGCCATGTACTCCATTTTAAATGACAACCCAGAGGACATGATGTCGCCAATCTGCTGAACGAAAATAAATCACCGGACTGTAAAAGAGGCAAACGAATCGAAGGTAGAGATTTGTATGTTGTATGAACGCGGTAAATGACTATATGATAAGGCTTCACATTTATTCCTAATATATTCCATTTAAGCGCAGTGTAGTGAGATATAACCGCGATGTGCACAACACCTGAATGGAGCAGTGGATAACATTGCAGAGTAATAAGAAACACGGTGATTAGCAAGGCGCTGGATCGACCCCTCAACCCGCACTCTCTCGCTCAACTCAGCTATCTTCGAGATCAAAAACCGACTCACTCAACCATCATGCCCACGATACCATAAAGAAATCGAAGCAACGCTTGAAATGCTCGAAAACTTTGGTGAGGGACGAATCCGAAGGCACGAAGCAGTTACAAAAAGTCAATTTTCACATTAAAATCTAATAACAGGTTGTTTCTCTAAACAGCAAATAAACAATATCGCTCACTAGTTTGAGAAACTCTGCGACACACACGCTCCCGATCAATCAATGGTCGATGGTTCGATCCCGCTTCAAGGCTTATCTAGTCTTCCATTCCCCCAAGGATCGTGAATTGGCACCGGATATGTCTGGGAGTATAGTAGGACTGATGTGATCCAGCGGTATGCCACTGCGAGACATCAAAAAGGCAATAGATGCACTCAAGCACCTCAGATGATTGTATTGGGTTGGCAAGAAATTTTCCAGACAGTCTTGTTTATGTTGTTTTTCTCATGCATTTGAGCTCTTGTTTGTACGATCGTTTAGAACAGCTTCTTATGGTCATTTGGATGTACAATACTTGAACATTTCTTCCATGATGGAATTTTCCCTCTAGGAAAACGACTGCTGATTCTATGTGGGTCTCGTTTGGGTTCAAGAACTGCTTTGGCACGCAAAGGTACTCGTGAAGCATCAACAATCGCTTTCGCTCTCAAGAAAATTTTAGCTCAAAAACAAACGAAAGGATGGAAAACTTGTAAGCCTTGAGCGTGGGATCGAACCACTAATCACGTCTGTGTCGCAGGGCACGTCTAGCCACTGCGCTACATACGCCCACTGTCATTCAAGTCTACCACTTCATTTGACCTGTATTGCTTTTTTCTGTGCGGATATCTTTACTTCTAGCGTTCAATTCATCACCTCGCATTCATTGCTTGAATGAGGATTTCCATTTTTTTTTTACGAAAGTTATAGAATACCTGCTGAGTAGATCTCCTTGCAATCTCGTGGCCAGCCAGCGTAAGGAGTTCCGTAAGGTGCTCGTCATTAGTTGTTGGAGAGCCCGGGGCCAACCTCACGTCTGCTAGCACAGAACATCACTAGCTAATCAGTTCCCCTCCCTTTCCCTATCTGCTACATGAAGCGCTGATCTCAGTAGTAC